>OZ010799.1:442776561-442916561 GCA_963932465.1 Maratus speciosus | reverse complement strand
ATCCTTTTACTACAAAATAAAAAATAAAATTTTAAAAAGAATAATTTTAAAGCTTTCAAATTTTGTTGAGTTGGGATCAGATGGGAAAGGTGAACTTTTAGAGAAAAGAGTGTAATTTTATACAGTAGACTCTCTCAAATCCGCTAAAATCTGCAAACGCCTAAAATCTACACATCATTGCTGAGGTAAACAATGAAACTTTCAGTACAAATGTAGGGACAAATTTACAGACTTTTATTTTTATATCATTCCTTATGTATTTCAATATGTAATTCTTGTTAATATGACTGAACTAACATTTTTTTCAGGTATAAATTAATTTTTGAAAAAAATCAAGATCTTGCTGATATCACTAGTAAAAATATATTTATGTACCGTATTTTCGGGCGTATGAGCCGCGGCGCATACGAGTTTGAAAGTATAAAATATTCTAAGTGCGGCTCTTACGCCAGGGCGGCGGATACGGTGATTTTTTTTTTTCTTTTACAGCAGTGTCTTATGGCATTTTTTTTTTTTTCGGTCAAACTGATATTTTATGACGCCATCCCCCCCCCCCCCTTTGATCAATAGTTTCATGCTCTCGAATTGGTACCAAAATATTAGAAAATGTCCCTAAACCGCAGATGTCCGAGAAATGTTATTTGTTTTGTTTATTTTTAAACAATCAGCGGGATGAATAACGTTTGTCTCACCGGTTCTCAAGTTAAAAATGATTACATTTTCCGCCCATCCGTCAATAATTACTTTACCCTCCAGATACTGGAATGTACAGCTGTCACGAGCTTTTCTCCTAATAAACCCCCTTTCCTTCCACTTGCAAAGCAAAACTGCTCACAGAGTGCTCACTCAGTGAAATTACTGGTCTCTAACTAGAGAAATCGCAAATCAAGGCATAGAACTTTTGTAGAATTGGTCTCCTAATACACAATAAAAACACTGGAGAGCAAGATTTTTTTTTTTTTTTTTTCAGTACCGGACTCTATAAACTCGGCTCCTAAAATAGAGGCCGTACCCGACTTGACCAGACAAAATGAATTCAAACTTTGAAACCGGCTGGGTCAGCAGAATTAGTACAGTTTTTTTGCTGAGCCGGGTCGGGCGATAAACAAAATAAATAGTCCTGACCAGTATAACAAATTAAGTGGGGCGACTTCCACGATATAAATATTGGGCTATTTTGCTCACGCAAAAACACCAGTTCGTTAATGTAAATCCTAAGAAAGATTTTTTTTTTTTTTTTTTAAATATGTCGTTCGCACTCCATTATTTTTAAATGATCTTTTTTGCATTGGATAGCTGAGGTTGGTCTCTACAAAGAGTCATTTTTACTTTTTCGATTGTGTTTAGAGGTTGTTCTTTTTTTTTTTTTTTTTTTTTTTTTACTAGAATACTTTCACTTACGAAACTGATTCCGCAAATCAAAGTATACTACGAAAAAGCATCTGCAAACAAAATCGAAAAAGGGTCGAGATCGACCTCAGCTATTCGACGCAAAAAAAAAAAATAAATAAATAATAAAAAATAAAAGCATATTGAAATGCGAACCATGTATTTTTAAAAAAATTCTTCCATAAGATTAACATTAGCGAACGGCCGTTTACCCTTGAGTGAAGTAGCCGATCCATAGGGGGAAAAAATCAGCCCGGCCCGTACAAAAAATAAATAAATTAATTAATTAATGGCCCGGCATAAAAGCTAAAAGTTTGGCCTGGCCCGGAAAACATTTAAAATCTCGGATCGACCCGACTGAATTTCTTCAAAACATTGATTTTTACGCTGATATGGTTAAAAATTGTTTCGTACGAAGAGTTCTCAACAAAAATACTTATTTTATCTTTTTTTTTATGTTTATAATCTTTATTTTTAAAGAAGCGCCTAATAAAATCACTCAAGTACTCATTTATAACTAAAAAACAAACGTAATTTTGTTATCTCTTGAGATAAACACACTTGATTTTAAATTCACTCCATCTCCTCGCTCCTCGGACCGAACGTTCTGACACATTACCCTTTGACCTTGACGTGTAGTTGGCTGATAGTTTCTGTTTCGTTTCTTTGAAAAGAACTTTGAATGCAGTAGAAAAAAGAGGTAATGAGATAAGAGATTTTTTTCATGCAAAGTGTATTCGTGAATTTTCTTCTCTTTCCTTAAACTTATGATATATATCTTCATAATAATTATCATCATAATAACTTATGATAAAAAGGAAAGTCTAAATTCTGAGCAAGAAATATTTTTAAAACTTACAAAATTATTTTTTAAAATGAACAAGAAAAGATGCGCATGTAGCAAATAAAAAATAAAATCTGCCACAAACAGAATCAATGAAACAGATATCAATAGGTGAACTGCTAAAAAAAAAAGAAAAAAAAAGAAAAAAGGAGCGTTTCTAGTTATCCTAAAGTGTTTTCGGCAGTGTGAGATCTGCACAGGCCGGCTTTTTGGCCCGGGTCATACTCTTTTCTGAAGGTTCTGTCCGGGCCGGGTTAAGGCATTACTTTTTTCCTGAAAGATCAGGCCGGGCCAAACCTAACTTATTTTTTCTGTACAGAGCCTGGACTGGTTTCATTCCTAGTCTTCATGATCCAAAATTTTCAATCCTAGTTTTGACAAAGACTGTATGAAAATCATTGTCTCGTCGTGGCCTGGCCCATTCAAAGGTCAGTAAAATTAGGCCTGGACCAAAAATGTTTGCAAAAAATGCATACATTTTTAAATCGCCATTATCCTACAATTAAACATTAAAATTTATTATTTTTGAAGAGTAGTAGATTTCATACGCTTATTAAAATATAGTAAAACGAGTGAAAAGAACCTGCCTATGATGGAATCCTGTTTTAAACTGAACAACGTGTTGAGGATCCTGTCTATAACGCTTTTTTTTTTCTTTTTTATACATTTCCGTCTTAGCAGATTTTACTGCATAACATTTTTCAGATTTTTAACACTTCAATACATAGAGTATGGATTAACAAAAGTAATGATAATTGAAACATTTACATACAAGAAATAGAGATTCATTAAAAAAATAAATATCACAGCCTGCGGCACTTCATCAATGTTTTGTAGAAATTCAGTCGGGCTGGGCCGAGATTTTAACTTTTCCGAGCCAGTCTCCGCCCGAACTTTTAGCTGTTATATCGGGCCGGGCCGAACTTTTAAATTTTTTACCAGGTCGGGCCGAACTTTTAATTTTTATATCGGGCTGGTCCATACCGAATTTTTTCTGTGAGTCGGGCAGTCCCAGGCCGAATTTTTTTCTACAAGTCGGGCAGTCCCGACCTAGAAATTTCGGGCCGGGCCCGGAAATTTCGGCCCGTGCAGACCGCTAAGTGTCTCTATACGATATTTCAAGACCTCTAAAATCCGGAAAAGCAGCGGCCAAAACGATTCCGGAATTTAGATTGTACAAATATCAGTTCCTTGGGTGCGGCGCTTACGTTGATAAACTTTTTTTTTAACAGATTTTCATTGGTGCAGCGCTTACGGTGGGTATTCCCGAAAATATGGTATATTCATCAAGCTTTTTTGGTTATTAAGTCTGGCTAAATCTGAGATAAAATTTCCTATTTTATGATTTTGATGTGAATTAATAGGGTACCTTTATGAGGCAAATTTCATTGAATAATTCAAGATGCATTTATCTCATTTTTATTATGCATATTTAATTATACATTATTAATTATTTATTTGACCTTTACTTTTAATAATTTCATCATTTTTAAAACTATCTTAATATTTATTATTTTACTTTATTACTTTACCTAATTATTTTAGTACTTTATTATTTTGTAAGCATTCATTATAATTTTGATTGCATTATTATATTGAAATTACTGTTTAAAAATGTAAACAAAACAATGACCAGAAATCCGCACAACCTCTGTCCCAAGCTGTGCAGATTTAAGAGAGTCTACTATATTAATAATTTCCTTATTGTTACTAGCGACAACGAATAGAACAAATTATTACAATTTTCAAGATGTTAAACTTTTTGTGCTGAAGAGTGAGGGCAAAGAAGGGAGGCGGACATTTCATGCAAAGGGTGGGGAAAGGATTTTACTAAGGTTATGTAAAAACATATGGAAATCCACCAAAAAAGTCAGCAGATTCAAAATTATCTCCCTTAGACTTTTAAATAATTTTTTTCCACAAAAAATGTTTGTGAAAAGGGTGGGGGGGGGGGGGCGCTTACATTTGGGAATGGAAAGAAAATCAAAACTGCTTAAAAGTAGAAGGGGGGGCTTACAATCAGGATTTTACAGTAATAAAATACAGTACAATTAGAAACTGTAGAATTTCGATGCACATTATTATCTTTTTTTGTATTTGAATTACATTTTTTTATATGTACAACAAGTGGTACTTCACAACATCCCATCAACCGCTTTTCCATAAAAAAAAAAAAAATCACCAAACTACAGGATTTAATGCCAAAAAATGCATAAGCTCAAATGCCACATTCATTTGACATCACATGCATTACACATTTTTGTTATGTCATCAAGTAATTTTTAATAATTGACTTTTATCTATATTTTTTACTTATTTATTAGTTATTTTTTTAATTAGAATAACAATTATGTCCTTAAACGGTGACATCAGGATATTAAAAGACAAAAGAAAAAGCATTTAATAAATGTTGTGATGCATAGGTACGTTCAATAGATCAGTTTCAATTGACACCACAAATATTCACCAGACGAGAGTGATAATTAAGAAAAATGATGTAAATAAATAAATATCCATGATATTTTTTTTTTTGTTGTTTTCTTCAATATATTGTAGATTTTATTGTTTAAAGTTACTGATAGTTGACACATTAATGAGTGTATTTTTTTTTAGTTTCCAATGGCAATATTCTTCCATTTGTTTATTGGGCATAACAGTTTGATGGTAGTTTTTCTTATGGAAATTCTTAGATGAAATAATGGATAAGTGACCAAAAACCTTTAGAAAAATAAATTTATTGTTATTATTTGCAAATAAAAATATCTTCTTTTTAGTATGTAAATAGTCAATGAATTCTGTTTAAAATATTTAATATTTTTTTCTAAATGGTACAAGAAATACCTACATGTTTTGATGGCCCATATTAGTTTCATAAAATAAACAAATCATCATGACTGAGGATCAAGATGGAACATCTCTTTTGCAGTCAAGTGATGAAAAATATAAAAGGTAAGCATTAAACAAATACTTTCATAAATAACAATAATATATACATTAGCTGCTACAAAATCAATTTTAGCAAATTTTATTAAATAACACAACAATGCTTGTGCCATTTTCAAATATCGCATCTGAACTGGTTAGCAGCTTCACCTTATCTCCAAATCCAAAGTCAGCTTGCTGCAAAAGAAATGTTTGGTTCTAAAATTTGGCAATTTTTTGCATTTTTTAAACCATTATACAGTATTTTTGTCTTGTTCCTTGTACTCACATATCTAAGACTATTTTTTCTAATCCAGTATATCTGCAGTATTTTTAAAAATAAATTATATATTTCATGCATTTTTTTCTATGAAATTTCTTTATTTCACCTTTATTGCATTTTGATGTTTGTTTTTCAGAGCATGGGATATTTTTACTATGACATTGCTTTTTTGTGACAACTTATTACTTGACTTCAGAAGAGGGAGCCAATTTGTGACTGAATTTTTAAATTGCCCGAACCTCTCATGAAATGTACCCAAAGGCCTATTGTTTTCAAAGGTATTTTTTATGTGCTTTCACAGATTGCAAATAATATTGTTACTTACATAACTGCTTGTTAAGCAGCATAATTGCTTTTTACATTTAATTGTCGGTAAAACATTGTGTCACTTGTGATATAACCAGGCATATACGGAGGTATAAGGTGTATATCTTCTGCATTTGTTAAAGAAGGTCCGTATACCTTCTATTTCTCAAATAAAGCTATAGCGTAAACTCTAACCATGAACTTCATGATTCTAGCATATACCATCTGCTGTTAGCATAGGGGAGAGTGGGGAGGAATGGGGCACCTTTTACAAAAATAAGAAAATCAACTTTGTTTGACACGAAAACAAAAATTTCGATATATAGAATACAAAATGAAATGTTTTCTAATATCCTTGAACAATATAGAAACACAATTTGCAGAAACAATTTCATAAATAAAGAAATCGTAAATTTCAAAATGTGTCCCATACCTCCCCACTAACAGGGAGGTAAGGGACAGCTATAAAACCATGTATGATAAGGCACAAATAGTCTAGTGTTGGGTATATAAACTGTATAACAAAGATTGTAGGTTGATAATGTCTGTTCTACAATATCGAATTCCATTACCTTCATCACTGAAAGGAAAATTCAGGATTGTCAGTCAGAGATGACATTAAAAAGTCATCAGTTTAATTTATTTACATTTTGAAGTAAATGAATATATTTATAATGTTATAATTAATGTACTACCCACAAAAAATATTTGCATATTAGCAATTTACATTCATCTTATTAAAAAGAAGGAATTAGACATGTCCCATTCCTCCCTTTGCCTTCTTTTATGTTAAACTTCTTGTATAAGCAAAAATGCTACTTTTAAGCATAGTTTAAGTTAGGGAAAATATACATTATTCTGTTCCATAAATGGGGAAACTACTATATCTATGCATAAACAAATCATTAATGTACAGGAAAACATAAAATCTATATGAAGCAAATTTACTTTTGATTCTTGAAATAATCTTTTTCTTTATACAATCTAAAGTTTATGCAGATCAGCTTCTTTTTTCAGCTGAAGCTTGGGGTACCATTGTTTCATCTAATGTGTGATTGATGAAATCATTAGAATGATACATAAAGAGAAAAACCTACTGCCCCATTCCTCCCATTGTCCCATTCAGGGCTGAAACTAGGGTGGGGGGGCAGAGGGGGCACGTGCCCCGGGCGCCGCTTTAACAGGAGGTGAAGGGGGCGCCAAAATGAAGATTTTGTTTGACATTTGACACAAGAATGTATATATATATATATATTAAGAAATTTGTATAAAAATGTCTCGCAGCTGGAAAATTTAAAAGGAAAACTGAACCAAATGCATTAAACTTTACAAATAGATAAAAAGATTCATTACACTACAAAATTTCAAAGTATCATGCCTATGCATTTGCTTTCTATCTTTTAAATCACTTCCTGTGAGGAGAATCCGAGGGAGAATCATTACCGTTTTCCAAGGTCAGTCTCTATTGTGGGACACCCTACTGTCCACTACGGATAACTACCAAAGGAGAAGTGACCCCTCAGTCTGATTTTTCTTCTAGATAAAAAAATTCCATGAAAGCTGTTTGTTTTTTTTCCGCTGAACAGTGTTGAGCTTCCTTTCTTTTTTTTTTTCCCCGTCTTGCCATGGGCGCTGACTGCCCAGGACAACGGGAAGGGGAATGCACAGAGTAAAATTCTTAGTAAAACCTTTCTTTTTTAGATATCGACCTCATTCAGACTATGCAAAAAAAAAAAAAAAAAAAAAAAAAGTTTAAAAAGATTAAAATGCAATTCTTTTCAATAACTTTTCAAAGATTTTAATGGATCAATGTTTGACAAAGCTGATTACGTAGTTCAGTTTTATATATTTTAAATTTAAAAATAAGTTGTCCGTTAGATATTTAGTAAAATTCTTTTTTGTAAATTTATTTTGTGGTGGATGTTGGGGCGCCAAAATCCATGTTTGCCCCGGGCGCCAAAAAGGCTAGTTTCGGCCCTGGTCCCATTTCACCCCACTCTCCCCTATACCCTCTAGTTTTTTTTTATGACTACAACACTGGATATACCTCCCCCCCCCCCTTACAGTCACAGAAAAAAATTGGTGCATTTCACTTAAAAAACTGTTGCCAATTGATATTAACCAGTATTGCCACATCTGTCATATTTTATCTTTTTTTCTTTCAGAAATTCTGAATTCTCACCAGAAAGTTTGAAAATGTTATTTGGTTTATATGGTAATAATTGTTTTGTGAATAAATTTAAAAAAGTGTAGAAAAAAATTACTATTCAAAATTTTTTGGCGTAAATTTAAAATTTATCAATAAAAATTCTGCCAAATTTAACAGCACTAATATTAACAAGCATGAAAACTAGATAGTAATGCAATATGCTTTCTGAAATACAGTAGACTCCCTTAAATACGCGACCCTAAAATCCGCGAACGTCTAAAATCCGCATATTTTTTCAGATGTAAACAATGAAATTTACAGTTAAGTTGCAGGAACAAAATTCAAGATGGCGTCGAAATCAGCAACTACCGCAATGTTTTTTTTTTTTACTAAATTTTTTGTTAATCATTCTCTTTTGGTTATTACAGCTGATTTATTACTAAATAAATTTACATTACTTTTGATTTTGATATAAATTAGCATATCTATATGATGGCGTATCGATCTTACGATGGCTTTACCACTAGATGGCAGCATAGGGCTTTTGGAATCGAATTGAATCGATTTCATCAGTAATAATTTAATATTTTTCTAGATTTTTTATTTTACATAATATTTTAATAATTATTTACGTTTAAACTAATAAATTATTTTAATATTTTACTTATTTTAATGTTTCACTTTATTGTAAGCATTCATTATAATTTCCCTTGCTTAACTACCAATCAAATTAATGTTTCAAAAATGTAAACAAATCAATGACCAGAAATCCGCACAAGCTCTGGTCCCAAGCTGTGCGGATTTGAGGGAGTCTACTGTATATTAACCAAATTGGTTTAGATTTTATACATAAATTGTGCATGTTTATTGTATAAATTGTTTCTGTTTGTAGACTCTAAATTAAAATGTTTAAATGTTTTGAACAAATTTCAAAAAGTATATGGAACAGTTTAAAGGTTTAATGGAAAGTAGCTTGTAAAAATTTTTCTTCTCTTGCAAAAGTCCCTTCTATAAAAATAAAGTAATGATAATATTCTGTTGTGAGGATCCTTGTGTTATTTGAGATTCTTCTTTAGACACTATAACTTTCATTTCTTGTGAAAAGGGTTGTTGTATGTATTGCATTCATTTAATCTTGATTATGAAAAGGAATATGTTTTATAAATTCTATTTAATGGATTTTAAAAATATTACACTCTTTGTTAATGTAGTTTTGCGATAAAAGTTTTCATGGTACTTTTATGTTATCTCACACAAGTCTCGCTAATAGCAGCTTTTTTTTTTGGGGGGGGGGGGGGGGGGGATGTAAATTAATAACAATGCCTTGACGTTGAAAAAAAAATAATTTTTGCTATTTTTTGCATTTTCTTTATTCAGTATTTTAAACTTTGGTGTTTTTTTTTTCTACTATTCATATGCCTTTGTATATCAGGATTTGCTCTGTCCTTTAAGGTCCTTGAAAGTCTTTATTTTTATGCAAAATCTGCAAAAAGGTCCTTAATTTTACTCTCTTGTTAGTTCTTAATCTAACCTAGTATCTTTTCTATAAGTGTAAGCTACTTCTTTATAATTCAGATTATTTGATTAACACCACTTTCTTGAAATAGAAATATTCACCTTATTTAATGGCAGATAAAATGATGCGAGAATAAAGAAAAATTACACTGTTAAAAAAAAAAAAAAAATGGTAGGAATCAAACAATCTGAATTTTTAAAAAGTAGTCTACACTACCTGTAAAAGTCATGGGTGCGATAATTAAGTGGTCAATGAAGAACAAAATGGTGCATTTTCCAATAAAGGAAAGCAATTTATCAGGGTTTTCTGACGCTTTTAAAAAATGATTTTGCACATAAAACAAAGAAGCTTTCTATTAGCTTTCTAAAACAGATGAAAAATATTATCCCCTGGTATGCTATTTCTTTCTCCCAACAAATAAAGTGTCGTCTCCAAAAAATAACATTCCGTTATATAAGACAGCCGTAAAACAAAGCAGATGTATCATTGTATGGGATAATCTCTACTGCAATTTTTTAAGCTTCTAAGCATCACACATTTCCAATTTTCATACTGCAGATTCAATTTTCATACTGTAGGGGAAAAAAGTACTTTTAAATGCAATTTGTTTGAAAACTGCATCTTAATTTACTTTTGAGATGTTAATTTTTTTTTCTTTTTTACACCATTTCTTTAAGTTGGCAACTCACGTACTCCATTTCTGTAGAAAGTAAAGGAAAAATAGTTGTAAAATAGTAGATTATTATCTTTTTGGCTATTTTCCCATAACAACTGAAAAAAAAAATAATTAAAGTATATGTGCTATTTTGAAAAAACATAAATGAATGATTTCTGATAAAACATGGAGCTGTTATAAACCCTATTTAATTTTAAGTATCTATATTAATGTTACAAACACATGAAGGCATATGAATCATTAGATAGCCGATTTTTTTTTTTTTTTGCCAAGTTTTTTGAAGCACGAAAGCATTCTGCAATAGTGACATCAAATGCATATGTTTCTGTGCATGTTGTTTAAGACTACGTCATAAATATAGAATTCTTCAGCAGATGTGAATGACGTCATTTTATATAAAATAAGAGCGTGTGTTTGAAGTTTTTAAAATGAAATTTATTTTGTACTATCTATATTTGTATACAATTTTTTTTTTTCATCGGGGACGACACTAAATTCTGATAAAGCAGAATTCCTGTTTTCTAGTAAATTTAACTAATTTTTTATACTATTTTTTCATATTTAAATAAAGTTTATTTTCCTTGCATTTTACAAAGAAGTAGTGATTTGGAGAAAACAACTTCTCTTTCAATCTATTTAATTACTTCCACTATTTTTAAACATAGCCATCCTGTTCATCTAGTGGTTTGGTTGTTGGCTATTGGACAAATTGAATCACGACTCAGACATGGATGTTTGTAGTGGATTCAGTTCTGCTTTAAACAGAAGATCCTGTCTGTATAGCCTAGTGTTCCTATTTCTCTTAAAAAGGGAAAGGGTGCATTTATCGAAAAGGACAATTTTTGTCAAAGGTCAGGGATATTTTTCTTTATTAAAAGGGCACATTCCGTATCTTCCACTGGATTATTTGTCAGTACAGCATAGCATATGCTATCAAGGTGAACTGGAATTGTGCTTAATCTTTAAGAATCTCAAATAAAATAACTTCACTTTCCGAATATCTTACTTATAAAATCTTGGTTGGGATCTGAGAAGAGCACATTTCTTTTACTGGTGCAAACTCTGATTGTGTATTGAATCATAGAATGTCAGAGTAAGTATACTATCTAGAGAGTACATGCCTATTGTTTTCACTTATCAGAAGTAGGACCAAGATAACCTGCGTGACATGAGGCATTTGTCCATGAAAGATTACTAGCTTTTACTAGATGTTGCTTTACGACAGCTCTTGGCAGTGGCACAGTGTTTTTATGTTATGCTGTAATAATAAAAGATACTTTATTTTTATGTAATGCTGACAAATTTAAATGTGATGTAAAACATGCATAAGCACTATGTTATATTGAAACTGGAGCTGTTATTTAAACAAATTGAATTTAGCATATTTCAAAAAATTTTTAACTATTAATGAATGAGAAGCATTTGGTAAAAGGGCAGGGTCCATTGGCACTTAAACAAAAAAAGGGATATTGCAGTGCCCTTGAAAAAACTTATAACAGGAACACTAGTTTACCCCTCGTGTCCAAAATATTTCCATAATGCACTTTACAGACCAACCTTTTGATAGTGAAATTATGCCCCATAATATCTCATTTTGTTTTGTGCATCTTTTTTCTTGTATAGATGCTGGCAGACATTTAAAAGCCAAAACTCAGCGCACAGTTTTATTTTGTATTTCACTGTTTTTTAATAATTAATATGTTTATTTTAAATAATTAATTAATGTATGAATAATTAATATTAATAATTAATATCATTAATTATTATTTGTTTGTTTAATATCATTAATTATTATTTGCATATAATTAATGCGTATTAACATTTTGTAGAAAAAAATTATTTTTTTGTCACAATTAGAATCTGCATTTTTGGAAAACTCTAGTGGGTTCAGTGAATGTATGAATTATTACCATAATTTCCCATGATCTGCCGTGGCTTAGTGCAGTCTTTTCAAACCGGAAATTTTATTGAAAATAAGAAGTCAAATATGTGCTAAGCTGAAGCAAGTCACATTTTTTAAAAAACAAATTCTAGTAGCAAATCGAGTTATCTAAGTTGCGGCGGATATGTGCAAAGTTACAGTACTTATGATGTTTATATTAAACAATTTTAGTACTTCTTTGTAGTAAAATTGTATCAAATTGGAATATTTTCAATGTGAACATGTAATATACAAACACGTCACATATTTAAAGCTTTTGAAAATTGATTTCTATTAAAAATTCTCTTGGTTACAATTCACATTTTTTTTAAAAATCACTTTCAAAATATATTATTTTTTCAGATTTGGTTTATGAAAAAAATCTGAATTTATTAACAGAAATTGATTTCTGGAAGCTTTATATGTGGATATAAAAAATTACAGTTCATTCCAACAAGTAGTTTTTGAATTATGCTTAAAAAATTACTTGCATTGTAATCTTTCTTGCAATGATTAAAAAGTAATTTAATGTTTATTACCAGATCCAAACTCTAACTTTTCATAAGTCTCAAACTTTTTGATTAAATGACTTCCTGTTTGGTATCTGAAGCTAAATCATACTGAAAACCCCTTAATGTGTTATCAAAATTTGATAGTTGTATTGAAAATTTCAAAGTTTGATGAAATTTCAGTATGATGACAGGCCCTTAAGCTTATTTTTGTAACGTAAATTTTAAATAAATATATATATAATCCCTAATCGAATAGCTATTTTTTTTTGGCAATAATTTGGGAGTTAATTTCGTGGGGTGTATCTTTTTCTTTTTCACATCAGTTGTACATAATTATACACAGATTACATGAGTACAGGCATACATTGATAAAAACATAATTAAAAATAGACATTTCGACTATTTCCATAGCCCCCATCAGTACTCAAATAGAGTCACAAAACATGCAAGAGCCACAACAATTGAAAACAGTTAAAATTACATTTAACTAGGATTGCATAATCCGCTGGAACCTGGATAGAATAGAACATACGTAAATTTTTTCCAAAATATCACTGTAATAAGGCAAAGATACAGTTCCTATTGGATTGACATGCTGGTATGGAGTGGGCTATAGCTATTGATCAGATTTATTTGAAAATTCTAAAATAACTCTTGACACCAATGACCTGGATAGTTGTTGAGACATAAATCATTAATTATTTTATTAATCTCATTATCAAAACTAACTCTGTCACTGCAAAATCTCAAGGCTATGTTATATAATGATCTAATGGCTGCAATTTTATGTGAAAATGGGCTATTTGATAAATGTTTCTCGAAAGAAGTACTTTTTCTGTAAACAGAAGTTTTCAAAATATAATTATTATTCACTATTTCTCTCTGGAGCAAAACATCAAGAGAAGGAAGTGACTTGTTATTTTCAAACTTTAAAGTGAACTGGATTGACGAGGAAAATGAATTCGCTTTGTTTAAAATTTCCACTAGTTGATATTTTTTAGCAATTAGAAAAACATCATCCACATTACCTCCTCCAAAACTTGATCTTATATCCAAACTCAAAATAATGGCTTTCTCCAAATACTGCATAACAATCTCTAAAAGGAACTTCAATGTGCTCCTCTCTGTCTGTGAGAGTGGTTGAGATTGTTATGCAGTATTGCTCCAGAGTATATACTCCAGAGTGAAATTGTCAATAATAATCCTATTTTGAAAACTTCTGTTTACTGAAAAAGTACTTCCTGCAGGCAATATTTGAATTTTAAATCCAATAACCCACTTTCACATAAAATTGCAGTCATTAGATCATTATACAGTACAGGACCTATTATCCAGAATCCTCGGGACCGAAGGCTTTCAGGATTTTGGATTTTCCTGATTTCGGGTCCTCCCAAAGTTCGCATTTTTTCTGCAATTCATTGACAAAATTTGCATATTTTTTCTACGATCATTTGACGAAATTTGTGTTTTTTCGCAATCCTTTAAAGAAATTTGTGTTTTTTCGCAATCCTTTAAAGAAATTTGTGTTTTTTCGCGATCCTTTGAAGAAATTTGAGATTCCTTGACGAAATTACCCAGATAGCATGAACAATTGCAGCACGATTAATTTTTTCTTGATATTCTCTTGTCACGACAAATTTGAAGTAATAATTTTGCCGCAAGGACCCTACTAGGTAGACGGAATATAATCAATCGCTCCCTTGCAACGCAACTTTGCTCTAAAACTGATACAACACTGTCATAAAATAACGACGTAAGCGAAAAATTCCTTTTGTTGGAAGGAGGACAGATTTAAACACGCATGCGCGGAAATTTGACAAAGACAAAATTACAACACTTCTTTATTGAATACCATCATTAGCAGCGCCATTGGATTAGCGTTCAAGTAAAGAGCCCAGATATAAAGGTATTTATTATTTTAATTATTCAAATGTGATTCGGATATTTTCGTATTTTCTCTGTACAAAGTACAACTTATTTCGTACAGAAATTGTAATAAATTAAAATGTTATGTTTATTTACTGAGGAATGCTTACATTTTTAAAATAGTTTGGTTTTGGTCCATGTTAAGGCATTACTGAAATTTTTAATTTTTGAATGAATTTTTCTCAACTATAAGGGGAATTTCTAAGATATCGTTTTAATTAATATTAGCTTTTTTTCTTGCTATTCACGCTTATCGAGCAGTGTTGAATTCAGATTTTTTTTTTTTCTCCGGGAGCAATTTCTGCGGCTCTGGAGGGGGGGGGGGACATTTTAGAGATTCGGTGTGGAAATTGCTTATTAAAAAGCATAAAATCTCAAACCTTCCGGGGGAAATGCCCTTCCTCTTGAATTCAGCAGTGCGTTTGAATGTATTTTTAAATTTAAATTATCTTTTCATGGCCATTAAACTCTTTTCTCTATATAAATGTTAAGTATTTTAAACAGTTTCTTAGTGGGCTATTCTCAATGCTTCTTATCATGGACTTCTATTGTATCGCTATTTTCTAATTTTTATTAAAGTTATTAACAGTATTTTGTTCCGGCGTCAGTTTTATTTAATTCTTTAAAAATTTCTCTTTTCTTTTGACATAACTGCTTGTTAATCGGATGTGTATAAGTCTTTTTATTTCCTATTTTTCTTAAATTTTAAATACGAATATTTTGAAATTGTTAATTTTTCGCGTCAGCAAACCTGGGCTTGAAATTTGCCGGAGCAAATCGGAACAATATTCCGGTTCGTAAAATTATGCGAAATATTGATCTGGTTTGCAGTGTTGTAATCGTAAAAAAATCAGAGGGTGTACGCTAAAGTCATGAACGTCATGTCTAGAGTATATACGATATAGCTTTATTCGAGAAACCGTATGTATACGGAGCTTTTTAAAAAAATCCAGTAGGTATACGGCGGATACCTCCGTATACCCTCCAATACACTCCGGCTGGTTTGTGAAATCATGGTAAATACCGTTCCGATTCGTTAAAACATATTATTATTATAGTTTTATACATATAGCTTTTATTGTGCTGACTATAACTTTTTTGATTATTTTGAATTTTGAATGCATTTTTTAAAATTGATTTTTATTGTTAGAAATAAGTTTGCCTAAACTTTGAAAAATAGATTTCCAGCTCGTGAATTTTTCTATTTCGAGTCCTGCCGCAAACAATTGTACTGAAACTTGATTGGTAAGTTTTTTTGCAATGAATTAGAGCTAAATAAGTAAAATGCATTGAATAATCACTTAAACCCTCCCCCTCCGCCCCCCTCCCCCCCCAAAAAAAGTTATAAAATAGTATTGTATGATACTTAAAACCTCGGATACCATAGCACCAAAATATTATTTGAATAGTTACAAAATAGTTTTTTGTGATAATTAAAACTTAGGACCTTAAAACCTTAATTCCATTGTTATATTGTTAATGTCAGATTCGAAGACTATTTATTTGTGTTATTAACGATGTTTCGTTTTGAATCCTTTTTCACATGTAAAATAGTGTTCAACTGCATCTTTATTTATTATTTTCTTTTATGATAACAATCTTTAATAAAATGTAATTCTTAAGAACCGACACTAGTCACCCGAAGTAAAATTTAACATTCAAGCTAATGTTAATTCTATGGACAGTTCTTTGCATATTTCGGGATCACATTTTAATATTTTTTAATATTATTTTTTGCATAGGATGCATCTGGTTGATATATATAGTTGTGCATATGCACCTTTTCGAGCTTTTATGCTATTTTTTATATGTAGATACTTTCGATTTTGAAACCTGTTTTAAAAGTGAAACTGTACTCATATAAAAGAAAACTGTAACCAAAATCGAAAAAGTACAAAAGCACAACAATATATGGGGCATTCTCACAATCTTTTGACTTTTATGTCCCTGAATAATTTTTATTTTAATACATTTTTTTGTGTTTTTTTTTTAATTTCATATACTGGGGAATATTCCATTGCATGATTGCATAACAATATTAACGAGATAAATAAGTTTTGGAAGATGTTGGGGGTCCAAATAACAGGAAAACTCCTATACCGTCCTGTGTCCCTGATGCTGATTTTTAAATTTGGAGCTGTCTGTATAAAATCGTTTCAATAAAAGTGATTCGATGTAATTTTTTTCCGAAACTGGGACAATTGTTTAATATAAATATTGTGCAAAAAATTAACCTGCACACATTTTTACGGTTGATATTATTTTTTGAACTCTGTCCCTGGGTTTTTCATCCTTACCGTCCCTCTTGCTAAACTTATACAGAAAATCACTTCAGATGCAGCCACAGAATTTTTTTTAAGTTTTTTCTCATGCAGAAGTATGCTAGAGAAAGAATGTCTAAAATTCTTTGACAGGAAATTTACTGCAGAATTTAAATCACCATCTAAATATCAATGTCAAAATCGTGGCTTTATTGGTAGTCTTACCGTCCCCAAGGTTTATTTCTGCACTTTTCGAGGTAAATTAAGAAAAAAAAAAAATATTTAATCCAATGTTAACAACTGTTTCTAGAAATTAATGAACTTTGTGGCTATCACTTAGTCTAACACGATTTTCCTAAAAATAGGTAATAATTTTCCTTACCGTTCCATCCTTACAGTCCCTTTTTTTTCCCATTTCGTCCCTTTTTTCCTATACCTTCCCCCTCCCCTTTTTTTTAATCTTACCGTCCCTTCTTTAACACCCCTTTAAGACAATGTTATACAAAAATTCTGTATTAATAGTACTACATTTTTATTATTTCTTATTTGAATGTCCTGTGGGTACTATGCAAATTCATTATAAGTAAAAATTTAGGAGAAAATAAAAAGTTATAGTGGTAAAATGGTAAGGGAAATTAAACTCGCACGTTTAACTTAAACCGCAGTTAAATAAAAGAATTTTCGCTGCTGACCATTTTTTCTTTATTTTGAATCATTAAGGCATTTGTCTATCAGATTAAAATGTGATTTTAGCATGTTTAATTTCACCAGATTTTTATTCCCGAAAGTCAAAAGATTGTGAGAATGCCCCATATACAGTAAACTCTGTCTAAGGCGGAATCGGTCGGGACTGAGAAAATTTTCCGTAGTAGACAATATTCCGGCTTATGCAAAAGAGCTCCCCCCCCCCCCTCCGAAAAAAAAGCACAAATTGTATAATTTTTTACGTTCGTAACTTTTATTATCGTTCTTTAAAATGAAATTTTTATTGAAATCTGACTTGCTATTAAATTTATTGTTTTTAATAATTTCGTAAAATATTATTTAAACACAACAAATATTACCAATACGAAATTGCTTTAATTCTCAAATTTATTGAAAATCATTTAATTTAACCAATACAATTACATACCTCATGTTTCACATAGTAGTTTAAAGAATCAAAAAATAATCTTTTATCGATCCTTGTTTTTTCTTTAGGTAAGTCTGTTATTATCGGTATTTTTTTTCTTTGAACAATAAAAATATTTTCGAGTCACCTAATTCTTCTCAAGCAGTCCTCATATATGTTTAAAATCACCGCTGTCTTCAACGTTTTCAGAATCGTGAAGATCAGAATTCTTCATTTGCATACTATACTACAAGCATACTATACAACAACAAGCATACACATCACAAGCATAATATACTTTACTTTAGACAATACATATTTTCAAAAATGTGTACTCTACTAGTAATAATAAAAATAACTTTTAAATACAAATTTTGATAGAAAAAAATGGCATAAGCAAGAATTCCTTAAAATTTTAATTGTTCCCCTTCTTTTGAATTAACTTTTTTGAAGTATTACGGAATTTAATTATTATTGAGTTCGACATTGAGTATTTGACGTATATAATCAGTTTTAAAGTTTCGTAAACGAAATGCCTTTCATTTTTAAAATATCCTTTTTTCCGCCTTAAGCAAAATTTCGGTTTCGGTGGGACCTTAAAACCCTTTCCGTTTCCGCGTTAGGCAGATTCCGGCTTATGCAGGATGAAGTAATGTTATTTTCTATGGGTTCGCCGGGACGTGAAAAATTGTCCGCGGTAGACAGATTTCCGGCTTGCACAGAGTCCGCCTTAGACAGAATTTACTGTATACTCGTAGTCCTCAGGTATCCTATGCAAATATATATATTATTTAAGCTGTATAGCATTTTAGCTGTAAAGATTTCTCCCATATACTAACGTTAGCGTTCGAGTTTCTTCGCGTGACTAGTGTAGGTTATGTATAATTATGCAGTGGGTTAAGTATATGTATATGTAGTGTTATGAGACTAATTCAGTTACGCGAAAACACGCCGTTCGCTAATATTAATACAATGGGAGAATTTTTTAAAGGTATTTTCGTTTGAATTTTAATATTTAAATTTTTTTTTATCGTATTTGAAAGCTGAGGTGGATCTGTACAAAGATCCTTTTGCACTTTTTTTTTTTAATTTTGCTTACAAGTATTTTTAATTAGAGCATTTTCACTTTCGGAATCGGTTTCGAAAGTGAAAATATCCTCATAAAAAAGTCCTGCAAACAAAATCGAAAAAGTAAAAAAACGGTCTTTTTCGAGATCGACCTCAGCTGTCATATGCGATCAAAACAAGTTGCAAATTGCTCGTCAAATGTGGCAAATGATGTGCGTTCTCACTATAACTAGTTTTATAAATATTTTTTGCACCATATATTCTACTGAATGTATATTTTAGTGCACTTCATAAGTGCATATCAATTTCATTCTCTTCGAAAGGCTGTAACATCATTAAAATGCACTTACAATATTTTTTTCCCATGGCCGTAATGTAACGGAAAACTTTTGACTGTCCCTGTAATTAAGCTATACATCCGAGTTTTACAAAATTTGAAATAACGCGACAAAATTTTGCAACAATTATATATTTAAAATTTCAGACCATTCGGTTGGGTAGTTTTTTCTCTGTTATATGCGGACGGACAGACAGACGGACACTATAGGTGTTACGTATTTATATAATTACGAACGCACCTAAAAATCATTTTAAAATAATCAAATGAAAACGAGATATTTTTAAAAATTTCTCCCACATAATCAACATTACCGAACAAGTGTTTTCACGTGACTGAAATAGCCTCTTACACTAGTCATGTGGAGAAATTCTAACGCTAATGTTAATCCTATGGGAGGATTCTTTACAAATTTCTCGCTTGCATTTTAATATTTTTAAAAGAGTTTTTGCATAGGGTACCTCATGTCGATAACTTTTATCGTGCATTTGTACTTTTTCGATTTTGGTTGCAGTTTTTTATATAAGTACAGTTTCATTTTGTGCACCGGTTTCAAAAGTCAAACTATCTTGATATGAAAAACTGTAACCAAAATCGAAAAAGTACAAACGCACGATAAAAGTTATCGACCTCATGTACCCTATGCCAAAAATCTTTTAAAAATATTAAAATGCAAGCGAGAAATCTGAAAAGATTTTTCCCACAGGTTTAACATTAGCGTTAAAATTTCTTCGCGTTACTAGTTTTAACCCTTTACGCGGAAAAACTCGAACTCTAACGTTAAACCTATGAGACAAATCTTACAGATTTGTCCCATCTTGCTCACATTTTAATATATTTTTAAGTGATTTTTCCGGATAGGATACCCGAGTTCGAAATAAATTGTTGTGCGTTTGTTCTTTTTTGGTTTTGGTAACAGTTTTTCAATATGCAGACACTTTCACTTTCGGAAGAGGTTGGAACCTGTTCTGAAAGTGAAACTATTTTCGTATAAAAAAACTGTAAGCACAATCGAAAAAGTACACAAACGCTAACATTAGATATCGACCTCAGGTATCCTGGAAAAAAAATCGTGTAAAAATATTAAAACGCAAGCGATAAATTTGAAAAGTTTTTAACCATAGGTTGAACATTAGTGATCAAATTTCTTCGCGTGACTAGTGTAGACCCTTTACGCGGAAAAACTCAAGTTAAATCTATGAAAAAAACCTTTACAGATTTCGCACTCTCATTTTAATATTTTTAAATAATTTTCGTTAAACAGGATACCTGAGGTCGATATCTATTGTTGTGAGTTTGTACTTTTCTATTTTGTTTTCATTTTTTATATATATATATATATATGAGGATAGTTTCACTTTCATAACGCGTTCCAACCAGTTCCAATAGTGAAAATGTCCGCATAAAAAATGAAATGAAAAAAAAAAAATGAAAAAAAAAAACAACAAAATCGAAAAATTACAAAAGCACAACTATATATATCGACCTCAGGTATCCTATGCATATTTTTCTCTCTCATTTAAGCTGTATAGCTTTATCGCTGTGAAGATTTCTCCCACATATTTAACATTAGGGTTCGAGTTTCTTCGCATGACTAATGTTGATTCTTAAGGCTGTTCTCAAATCCAAAGGGTCAACTTTCTGACATAAGTTTTAATTCATTTTGTTAGGAAACGCATGAAACTAGAAGGTGTTGTTATTCAGAAACTATGTCATCGAGCTGTTTTATCCGTTTTCTTGTAAACGCAGTAGATCTTTCAGAAAATACAGTCAAAGTTGGCATTTTGAACCGAACTTCCGAACGAAAGAAAAAAATCCAGTCAGTAAGGGGAGTAGGGCCGAAACTAGGGGGGGGGGCAGAGGGGGCATGTGCACCGGGCGCCAGAGCCAAGGGGCGCCAAATGAAAGATTATACCTTTGGAATCGATCATTTTCTTTTGATGGACTGATGGTTTTCATTATTATGAAACAGCCATTGTAAATGAAGTCTTAGGTGAAGATGAAAAAGTAGAAAAAAAAATTATGGCCATTTTTTTTCCCCATTCTGACCAGAAAATCAGAGTTTAAACTTTTTACGGCTGCTCTTTCATCTTCACCTAACACTTAATTTACAATGGCTGTTTCATAATAATGAAAACCATCAGTCCATCAGATGAAAATAACTCGGTTAAAGCGGAAATTCGGTTACGCGGGACTCGGATAATCGGACCTCTACTGTATAAGCAAACACTGTAAATAGCCGGTAATTCATGCGAATTCTTTTATGTTAACGAACTATAATTGCAACAAACGTCACATTCAATTTACGTAGTTCAGTATTACATATTTTATGATTACATATTTTAAATTTTAAAATAAGTCGGCCATTAGAAAATTAGTAAAATTTTCTTTGCAAATATACTTTGAGGAAGAAAGGGGGGGGGGCGCCAAAATTCATGTTTGCCCCGGACGCAAAAAAGGCTAGTTTCGGCCCTGAGTAAAATGCCGTGTCACGTGATCAAAATTGCTTATAACTCAATAGGTAATTTATTCATCAAAAAATGGAAAAAAACAGTTCGATTCCAAATCGCTTCCATCGTCAGTCTTTCCAATTTCATACCTTTCCGTTAAAAAATGAATTTGTACATGTGACAAAACGTTTTGCGCTTGTTGAGCAGAGCAGTTGAGAAAAGCCTTAAGGCTCCTGTCCCTGCCGGCGAAGGCACTCACGAGATAATGCTAATCCTATGGGGAGGGATTTTTCTAATATCTCATTTGCATTTCGACATTTTTAAATTTTTTTTCTTTTGCATTGAATAGCCGAGATCCGTCTCTACATCGCACCTTTTTTACTTTGTCAATTTGGTTGCAGATATTTTTTCAGAATGACACTTTCATTTTCAGAACCGGTTTTGAAAGTGAAAGTAATTTTATAAGCACATCTGCGACCAAAATCGAAAAAGTTAAAAAGGTGCGATGTAGAGACGGATCTCGGCTATCCAATGCAAAAAAAAAAACAATGTCGAAATGTAAACGAGATATTAGAAAATTCCCTCCCCGTAGGATTAGCATTAGCTCGTGAGTGTCTCCGAAGGCAGGGACAGGGGCCTTAAGAACTCTCTTCAGTCACGGGGAAAAGGAAAAATGCTGATGCTAAGTCTATGGGGACGTTATTTTCAAATATCTCGTCCAAACTTTAATATTTTTGAATGATTTTTTTTTTTTTTTTTTTTTTTTTTTTTTTTTTTGCATAGGATAGCTGAGGACGATCTACAACCTGGCTAGTTTTGACTTTTCGATTTCGGTTTCAGTTTCTTTTTTACCAAATACAATTACTTGCGGAACCGGTTCCGAAATTGAAACTATCCTATTATAGAAAAAAAAAAAATAATCAAAATCGAAAAAGTAAAAACTAGTCCGGTTGTAGATCATCCTCAGCTATGCAAAGGTTTCCTATGCGAAAAAAAAAATAAATAAATAAAATAAAATATTAAAATTTCAGCGAGAAATTTGAAAATAACGCTCCCATAGACTTCCCATTAGCGTTCGACTTTTTCCAAGTGACTAGTATGAGCTCTTAACCCTTTAAGACCGGGTGCTTTTTTGGTAGAAATTGAAAGTTTTCCCCTTATCGATAGGATTGTATTTGATTGAAAAAAATATATAAAAAAATACCCGATGTCAGGTTATGACAAGAGAAGACCCGCACAATTGTGTGGGTTCGGCCTTAATGCAGCCGTTTTTGGGCTAAATCTACACAATTGTGTAGATTGGGATTATGTGTGCAAATATCTTAAAATAAAATTTTAAGCAAAAAAAGTTGTTGTTTATTGAGAACTTTCATCAGCCACAATGAAAATATTTGAAACAATTTTTGTTTTTGGACAGACCACTACAATTTCATTTTCTGAGACGTGCTCAATGCTCGCACCCCTCTTAAGAGCTTTTGACAAATGGTATGCCGGTATGCCCTTCACTTCGTTTGGATTGTGCCTGATCCTTCAAATTTCTTTTTTTTTTTAGTTTTTCCAGCAGCGGTATTTTGTTGAAATAACGATCGAAGTACATAAAGCTAGGTCTGAACCAGAGTAAGGACTACAGCAGGTCCTAAGCCCAGATCCTTGTGGACCAGGTCTGTACTTTCCCACTGGTATAATAGAAAATTTAAAACTATCCCAGATGATGCTGTTACAATAGAGTATGGTTTGTTTTTTATATACTGCTTTATTGAGACATCCTAAAAAAAGGAATCATCTGCTCATCTATGGAAAATTTTCCCTGATCTTCTGGTAAATTCAAGCAGACACTACGGAATCTGTCGAGCATTTGCTGAACTTTCCATAATTTATTATTTATTTCTGGTGGTTTACTTGCTGTGTCGACAAAATGGAATGCATTTAGCAAACTTAAAAATCAATCTCGTGGTATGCATATAACTCATATAAAACTTATAAATCCTATATGGCATCTATAACTCAGAGCAGAAACATACAGTTTGTTACATGTGCATATTATATATCTAATACTATCCATTTTAAATAGAAATCATGAATAGTACAAACCTATTAATTTAAAATTGGTCAGCTTTAAAAATGTAATAATTAAAAATTAAATTGCTAAAAACATAAGTTTAAAAAAATCACTTAAAAATAAAAATTTTATATATTAGGAATTGTATCTATTTTGGAAATGGTAAATGCCGGACCCGCACAATTGTGTGGTTCATTTGTTTTTCAACTTTTGTGAAGATAAATTAAATTTATCAAAGAAAAAATCAATTAAAATCATGAATAAACTATATGAAAAGGAATATTAAATCTAAGCAAACACTATAAATCATATTTAAAAGAAATTACGACAGTACATACTTTTTGTCTATTGCTGTCAGATGATATAGTCTTTTTAAAAGCAGAAAATCCAACCCTATATTGTAGTTGTTAACCCCTAGTTGTGTTTTATCAAAACATCTAAAGCATATAAATGTGCAGATTTGGTTTTAAATCGCACAAAAACAGGAAATAGTCATTCTCTTTTACTTTAGTATCGCCCGCACAATTGTGTGGGTCAGGGCCTAAAGGGTTAAGAGGCTACTTCAGTCAAGCGGAAACACCCATTCGCTAATGTTAATCCAATAAGAGAATTTTTTTAAGGTAACTCGGTTGCATTTCAATATTTTTAAAGGATTTTTTTTATAAACTTACACTTTTGGAGCCGGTATAAACAATGAAAAGAGTGAAAGTGTCCACACAAAAAAATAAAAAAGAAAAATAAAGAAAGAAAATAAAATAAAAACTTCAACGAACTTAAAATAAAGTAAAAAACCACAATTGCAGAAATTTACCTCAGCTATCCAATGCAAAAGAAAAAGTCTTTTTAAAATATAAAAATACAAACGAGATATTTAAATATATATATATCGTTGGATTAACATTAGCGATTCGGTCATTTTGCCTGAAGAGTTATAATTTGTGATCACCTTTAGAGCTAATTCTAAGCAGGATTCTTGAAAACAGTAAAAATTTAACTTGTAACTTTTAAAACTTTTACTTTTTTGCTACTAACTACTTTTCTACTTTTTTGCTAATACTTTAACTTTTTTGCACTCTATTGTTTCTCTCTTTTAGGATGCGAAGACACGGAAATAATATAGAGAAGAATGTTAAATAATTGTATGTTAATTTGGTAAATATTATGTTAATACTTTGTGTAAGAAACTATTATTTGTAACTGTGTGAAAATAAACTTTGTAATTTTATAGACTGTATTGTTTTATTATAACTTTGTTCTTTTTAAATTCTTGAAACTTTTGAAATATTTTGTTTTTGTGGAATTATATTTATTCAGATTTAAGAATGGGGAAATTTCAATTTTAAAATGAGCTTTTTTTCCCTTCTGGAAGTTAATAAGTTTTAGCAATATATTCCACTCTGGCCAAAAAGAAATGAAAATAAATTATATTTTCTTTAATAAAATTATATATGAAATTAAAATTGAGGGTATGTGTTTATACTCATCTAGGTTTGCTTTGCATTGGTTATGTACATGGCCCACTTATTTTTAGATAATGTTTTTAATTGCCTTCTAAGAATTAGAAGAGAATAAGCAACTAATTGAGAATTGGCGAGTCTAATAAAACTTCTAAACAAATTAAGGTATATTATTGGAAGTTATTGGGGCTTACCAGGTAGTTGAATGTTTAGCCATGCGGCCTCCGATTCAACTATGTCGGGTTTAATTCCTGCGGGTCTGGTAACGTATTTGTGGTGATTTGGAATCTACTTTAAACTATAAGTCCTTGTTTACTCGGTCTATATAGCATAAAAATGTCAAGCATTTGACAAACCTCCAATTATATGGAATCCTGCACAAAACTCGCACAACCTTCAAAAGTACGACTATTAGCGTACAGATAAAAAATATACAATCAAAAATTGAGTAGAAATGTGGCAACTAGTGACCATTCACCAAAGTTTGGGAAGAATTTCATTTTGATACTAAAAATGAATATTCGACGAGTCCTTAAAAAATAAATTTCTTTTATCATGTTTTGGGGGCATTTTTAACTCAGGGAGCGGGACGGGCAAACTAAAATTTTTTTAAGTATGTTAAGATACAGGTATCGTTTATTTATTTTTATTTATTTTTATCAAATGATTACCATTTGCAAATTGATACGATCATTTGTTATATAGTTACGACAAGTTTTATGATTACGAAGTCGAAAACTATAATTTGGTGCAGGTACCTTAGGTTTTTACAGCAGCAACTGATAGCCATTCAAGAAAATTTATCTGGTAAGAACTTCATTTTGGCGCTAGAAATGAAGATACGACGAGTCCCCCCAAAATAAAGTTGTTTCATCGTGGGGTTCTTTTCGAGGAGGGGGGGGGGGGACTTTAACACGGCATGGGCGAACAGAACTTAATTTTAAAATGTCAAATGAGGTATCGTTTGTAATGAATTTTTTTTATTCTGAATCAAATGCTATCGCACGCAAGCTTTATTTACAAAGTTAGGCCAGGTTATAAGTAGTGGATTTTGGTAAATTTAATGACTTTGAAATAAACTCAAAATTATCCTGATTTTGATTATTGCTATTTTGAAGACATTTAATAGTTTTGAGATGACTTAATATGATATAAAAAACTCTTTTTAAACGTAAAATAAATGTGACAAAACTGTGCTAAAAAATAAAATATAATATTCCACTTTGCATTGATAAAATCTTTTCTGTAACTTTTTTATAAATGTTCTTATCGACTTGCCGATAATGTTATTCAAATACATACGAAACGATATCCCACTTGACCTATTTAAAAAAAGTTGTATTTTGCCCCCTCGAGCTAAAATGCCATTCCCCCCTCCCCCCCCCCAAAAAAAAAAAAACCACGGTAAAACAACTTTACATTTTGGAGACTCATCAGATCTTAATTTGTAGTGCCAAAACGAGGTTTATCTCAAGCTTTCGTGAATAGCAATCACTTGTTACTGTAAAAACCTATTTTACCTGCAAAAGACTTTGTATTAATAAAACCTGCCGTAACTTTGTAAGAAATGATCGTATTGACTTGCTGATGATTTCACCTGATTCGGAATTATAAAAAACATAATAAACAATATCCCATTTCACCTACTTATTTATTTTTAGTTACCCCCCTCCCTGAGCTAACAATGCCCCCTTGGCGCACAAAACATGATAAAACAACTTTATTTTTTTTAGTACTCATTGGATCTTCATTTTTAGTATCAAAACGAAGTTCTTCCCAAATTTGGGTGAATGGCCATCTGTTGTCTCAAAAAATCCTATTTTACCTGGGTACTACACGCAAAATTCACAGAATTGACAACATTTCAATAAAATTACTATATATTTGCAGCTATACTTGTCATGACAAGATTCCGAGTTTGCAATTCATTTGCAGATGTTCTGACATGACAATATTGCAAATTTACAATGCGTTTGCAAATAGTCTGACATCGCAATATTACTAGTTTGCTATGAGTTTGCAGTAAGATTGATGCAACAAGATTGCAACTTGCATGACAACTTAGCTGCAAGTTCAAAGTATGGTGACTTCGGAGTTTGCATAATCTTGTTGCAGTCTTGTTATGAACTTTCAGACTTGTCATGCTGAGCTTGCTGCAACATTGCAAGTCTGCAAAGTAAGATTGCTGAAATTTTTCTGCAAACTAAAATTGCTATCTGGGTAGCGCTTTTTTATCACGATTCTTTGACGAAATTGGAGGGTTTTTTGTATATATATAATTCGCGTTTATTCTGCGATTCTTTGACGAAATTCGTGTTTTTTCTGCTATTCTTTGACAAAATTAGTGATTTTTCTGTGATTCTTTGACGAAATTATTGTTTTTTCTGCGATTCTTTGACGAAATTAGTGTTTTTCCACACTCATTTGACGAAATTCACATTTTTTCTGCAATCCTTTGGCAAAATTGGCGATTTTTTCCCCGAACGATTTACGTAATTGATTTTTTTCCGGTGCCCATTTGTCAAAATTCGCAATATTTTTATGTCCGAATTTTGGGACTGCAGACCAATTTTTTTAATTTTTCGGAATTGAATGCTTAAATTTTCGGCACAAAATCACTGCTCGTGAAATATCTGACGCTTTTTTTTAACGAATCGTAATATAAATTAATTTTATACTAAAATTTGAGGGAAAAATGATTTTTTTTTATTTTGAGTTGGGGGCTTTGTGTTCCCCCGCCACTGAAATAACTTATTTTAGTGGTTACACATTGAAACACAATGGATTGAAAAAAAATTAGGAACCTGTAAAATTTTCGAAAAATTTCTGAAATTCCAAACTATTAGTAAAAATTTACAAAATTTTCAAATAATTTTTTTCTGGATTTCGGTTTTTTCCGGATTTTGGAATTCCGGATAATGGGTCCTATACAGTATAACAGAGCCTTGAGATTTTGCAGTGACAGGGTTTGTTTTGATAATGAGATTGATAAAATAATTAAAGATTTATGTCTCAAGGACTGTCCACATCATTGGTGTCATTTAGTTATTTCAGAACTTTCGAATAAATCTGAACAATATCCCACTCCATACCAGCGTATCAATCCAATAGGAACTGTATCTTTGTCTTATCAGTAATATTTTGGAAAAATATTTCAGCCATACTCAAGGATGTTAATATTAGGACCTCTCATGTTCCTTTAAATCACATTGGTAATTTTTACAGTAGCTCTAAACATAAATATTTGAGACTTGACCTGAATGGTGTCGTTTATGAAATTCCTTGCAAAGGTTGCAACTCAATTTACATTTCTGACACTGGATGCTCGCTGAATGCAAGACTCTTGGTACATATAAATTATTTCAATAGAGGTACAGTAAAACCTCCCTAAAGCGACCACGTTCCGTTCCAATAAAAAGTGGTCGCTGCGAGAGGTGGTCTCTTAATGGAGGTCATGTTTAAATCTACATTTTAATTATTGAAATAAGGTAACAATTAATGTTACTAAAATTTATTTTTCACATTAGGAAAAAATATAAAAATTTAAGTATCAAAACAAAAGTTAATTACATAAGTTAATGACTGCAGAGTTTAAAAAATGAATACATTGACGTTTTCTTTGATTTTACAGTTTTATCTTTTACAACTTTTATTTCCAAGTCCTTCCGGAGTTCAGTAAATAAATGGTTTTTTTTTTTTTTTTTTTTTTTTTTTTGGACAGAAGCTAATAATGATGATTTTATTAATTTATCTATTTCTTTGAGAGTTTCCTAACAGAATAGGGCAGAGGAGTTTATTGACCGCAATTCTTAACTTGTCATCAGAGTTAAATTCATTGCCTAAAAAGGCACAAAGGGGTTTAAACACTTAAAAATTACTGGAATAATAAAAAAAAATCTAAACATAGTTTAGAACCTTGATGAATAATGCATTCTTTGGTATTATTTTTCTAATGAAACCTTCTTCAAGCGACCAGGAAAAAACAGAATTTGTTTCATTTTCTTCAAATAAATGGGTCGCTCATGGAGGGAGTTCAACTGGTATGGTCTCTGAATGGAGGTAAAATTAGTATTGAGCCTATGGGAATAAATTTCGTTCCATGAAAAAAATGGTCATTCAGGGAGGTTTCACTGTACTCTAAATTCAAGATTGATTGCTCATGCACTTGAGTTTGATCATGTTCTTGGTTCTGAGAATGCCCAAATTGTGAAAACTAATTGCTCTGTATACATTAGTCCTGTCTTCTTTGAGGGTTGGATGACTGTTTTGGCTGAATCTCCAATTAAAGAATCTACCCAGGTTCTGATGGATTATGCTGTCCTGGTTAAACCATAATTTTAACTGTTTCCAATTGTTGTGGCTCTTGCATGTTTTGTGACTCTGTTCGAGTACTGATGAGGGCTATTGAAATAGCCGAAAGGTCAACTTTTAATTATGTTTTAATTGTTTTTAACCCTTTATCTACTGACGGTACATATAAGTACCATTTAAATAACTTGTTATAAAATTCATTCAATACATCGATTAGTTGTAATAAAGTTTAGAATGAGTTATAGATACATTACTTTATCTTGTTCTAAAAGCATTATGAGTTACACAAAAAAAAAAATATTTTTAAAACGATGATTTATTTTGCTGGCTGATTGATATTGATTGTGATTGATATTGATATATTGATTCTGATAAGTAGAAAACTTAAAACCAGAATCAAAGAACATATAGCAGACATCAAATACAACAGAAGAACCACAGCTTTGGCCAGATTATACAGCGAAGAACCTTTACAGATCGATTTTAAAAATAGCAAGTTAATTTATGCATCAAAATTTTATTTACCATCCATAATCCGAGAATCAATAGAGACATTATTACGCAACAAGAATATTTGCAATGGTTCAGTGTCCAATGATTTACCTAAAATTTGGAAAGAGATGCTATGTAAATTTAGTAACAATAGTAAAAATTAATCCACGCTTGCAAATAGTCAAGATAATTTTATTTTTATTTTATGTTTTGCAATGTTTTTCATTATGCGAGTTATTTTATGACATTGTTTACCATGTTATTGTTTTGTTAAATTATATGAAAATTAATCCACGGTCACAAATAGCTAATTTAATTTTAATTTAATATTTGCAATGTTTTTTATTATGCATCATGTCTCGTGACATTGTTTACTATGTTTATTGTTTTTAAATTATGTGAAAATATTTTCTATCATGAATGATTTTGAAAATGTTGCCGTTGGTGCGACGAAACGATCGTCAATCTTAATAAAGATACTATTTTATCACTTTTTATAGCATTATTTTACTTAAGGGAAATAAATACATTCATATCTTATGTTTCATACCTCTACAAATTGCTTTTATGACATTGACACTTGGCATACTAACCTCACCTGTTTTTCAATTCAAATATACATATTTTCAACTAGAAATTTTCTTTCAATTGAATCAAGTAAATACCACATCTAAATGATACATTTCATTAAATAAATTTTTTGCTGCAGAGTATGTTTGACTTTAAAATCCTCGATGGTTTGCAGCTATATACTGTCTATACCATTTACTTGCACAAAATAGCCGTGTTTTCTTTACATCACAGTGTTTCACATTTTTCTTAAGTGATATTTTATTTATTATTTTAGGTGACATTTCTCTGGTGTGCCTCTTAATTATTCATCAAGTTGCTTAGTCATTGAGTTTCCGGCACTCCCGCTAATACCTAAAGAAGGACAGTTGCAATAATTCCTGTCAGTGATACTCAGGGAAGTATCGTTACCTGTCTTACCATCTTGTGTTATTGGTTTTCTAAAATGCATCATGCAACCTTCAACTTCAAAGTTAATTGAACATTATATAAAATTGAACATTTTTTGAAGCTTATACATTTGTCAGTATTCACCAATTAATATTATCAGCTGTCAGAAAGTTGTCTGCTTGCTTTTGACTCATACAAGTTAATGTAATTTTAAAGACTAACATTGCAGTAATTCCTGTCAGTGATACTCAGGGAAGTATCATTACCTGTCTTACCACCTTGTGTTATTAGTTTTTTAAAATGCATAATGCAGCTTTCAACTTCAACGTTAATTGAATATTATTTAAAATTGAAAATTTTTTGAAGCTTGTATATTTGTCAGTACTCACCAATTTATATTATCAGCTGTCAGAAAGTTGTCTACTTGCTTTTGACCCACACAAGTTAGTGTAATTTTAAAGACTAACATTGCAGTAATATATAGATACTAAATTAATTTCAACTCACTTGGAGATTACTCAAATATATATATATATATATATATATATATATATGTAATTTTTATGCAAATAAATATTGGAGAAACAATTTTATGACATTATATTTTAGGACTTTTTGCTGTTCTTCGTAAATCAGTAAAATTTTTATGACACATTAAATGTTTCTTTTAGATTAATCATGAAGTTTGTTCTGAAACCCTCACTTCAGCATATGATTCTTGTTAAGATTGTTGTTTCATTGTGGAACCATAAAGTTATTAGGTATTTCATACACAGGAATCTTCGTATTCTACCGGATTTCAATCATACAAGTGAAAACTGGAAAAAGATCGAAGCTAGAGTAATAAAGACAGTCCCAGAACTTTCACTACCACATCTCCTAAAAGAGAAGGTGTTGGGTTTTATTAAACCTATTGGTGTACAAATTTTAGAGTGGATAAAGTTTCATTCCAAACAATTCAATCTGAATCTGAATCTACCAGCTAAATTTTGTTGGACACCAGAAGGTACTATAGACAGAAAGAAAACAGCAGAATTGTTAATTAAAGATGATAATTTGGATACATCCATACGCTACAAACTAGCGTGTATTTATTGCTTGGAGGATGATATTCATAAATTTTGGAAGCCTGAGATTATCAAAGCATCTATTTCGAACAAATATCGAATAATTAATTTTTGGTCACGTAATATGAGGGAAAGAGGGTTGGGCCGTTTTTCTTATGGGTCTGAATTTCACCAGGCTGCATGTTGGGATAATATAATAGCAGCTGAGTACTTCTTACAAAAACTAACACCAAGTGAAAGAGAACATTACTTAGTGGATACTGCGAAATTTGTAAGAAATGCTGATGTTTTAATTTTTTTATTATCTGAAATGGAAGATGAGCAACAAATAGAAGTTTTCAAAAAGAACCCTTCTAAAGTGTTAAGCTGTTTTCTACAATTTCCTCTGCAGTGCTATTTTTTAGAAATAGCAACTTGCCTATCTGATTTTCTTTCGGGGGAGGATTATAATGATGTATTTAGAAACATTGTCTATAAAGTTATTGATGGCTATAAGGACTGGAATTATCAAAGGCTTTTCAGAGAATTTTGGGAAAAAAGCCTTAATGCTATGCAAAATTCGATTGAAAATGACGTTCATAATAGCTGGCATTGGTTATTACCGTGTTTGTTTAAAATTAAAGATAAAGAAAACATCAAATTAGTCCTCAAAGATACAACACCTGCACTTAGAGAGAAGTTTGTTAACAGTGACATAATGAATTATACTTGCCAACGTTCCATTCGGGCTAATGAATGGGATTTTCTTGAATTCGGTATTCGAGAATGCTTTCCATCAAAAAGTGAAATGTTAGAATGTAAAGAGCAATTTGAAAAGTGCCATTACCTTAGATCTCCTTACTTTAAAGATCTTTTTGATAGAAATAAACAGAATTGGGATCAAATATTTATTTGCCCTGATGACTCCCTTTCTAAGTATGATAAAAGAAGTGTAGAAGAAGGTGAATGTAGTTCATCTAAACGATTTCGAAACCTACCATAATACATACTTAAAGCAGGGGGGTTGTGCCTAATTATCATAAAATTTCAAAATTGTCTTAAAATTTCTTCATTTTCTATTCATTGTCTTAGTTAAAAAAAAGAATAATGAATACATTTCGTCTGCCAACATGCCAAAAAAAAATCGATTATACTTTGTAACAAGAATTTGAAAATGAAAAGTGTTTATAAGCATCTATTTGAAGTTTTACATAATATACTGTAAATGTTTTTGCTCATATATACAATTTTAATTAGGCAATTTAGATACGTTATAGGTTTTTAAGATTATTAGGATAATAAAAAATTAGAATTGTAAAAGTATTAATAATACAGTACACTTCCTCAAATTTGCACAGCTTGGGAGCAGAAATTGTGTGGATTTCTGCTCATTGCTTTGTTTACATTTTCTAAAGAGTAAATTGAATGTAATAATACAATCAAAATTGTAATGAATGCTTGCAATGTAGTAAAATATTATTATAATTAAGTAAAGTAATAAACTAAAATGATAAAAAGTAAGATAATTAAAAAATTGATTAAATCGTTAAAAGTAAAGGTTAAATAAATAATTAATAATGTATAATTAAATATGCATAATAAAGATGAGATACATTTTCCTTGAATTATTCAATGAAACTTTCCTCATAAACATACCCTATTAATTCACATAAAAAGCATAAAGTAAGGGAGTTTTATTTTAAGTTTAGCCAGTCTTAATAACCAAAAAAGCTTGATTAATACATGAATACATTTGGTAAAAAGCTCGTGATTACTAGCAATAACAGCAATATCTTGATTTTTTTCACAAATAAATTTATCCTTCCTTCGTGAAAAACCACGAGTTCAGCCCTATTACCGAGAACTACATATTAAAATAAAAACAGAATGATATAAAGCTAAAGAATTCTGTAATTTTGCCCCTACATCTGAACTGAAAGTTTCATTGTTTACATCTGTGATGATGTGCGGATTTGAGGGAGTCTACTGTATATTATAATTTATCTCACTGAGAAATGCTGGGGTTCGTTCTATGTAAAAAAAATGGAGTAATTTTAAGTAAAACCATAATTTTTTAAGCTATGGAAATACAAACTAATTTTTCTTTTTTTTACTATTCATTAAATCTATCTCACTTTCACAATCATCTGTATATTACATATGTATATACCGGGTGTCCTAAAAAGGACTGACTGATTTTAAAATTCAATAACTTGCAAACAGTGACAAATATTTAAAAAATTCTTGCAGGAGGGTCATGCATGAGATCAAAAGTTTTTTTACAGTGATTTTCGATTTTAGTTCGAATTACAAAAAATAGATGGCGCTTTAAGCAGTAGGTGCTAAATACAGGCTCGATTTTTTGGTCTTCAATGCGGAAAAAGGAGATGAAAATGTATTGAGTGGGTCCCGAAGTGCCAAAAATCAAGCCTGAATTTAGCGTCTGTTGGTGGCAGCGCCATCTATTTTTTGTACTTCGAACTAAAATCGAAAATCATTGTAAAAAAACTTTTGACCTTATGCATAACCCTCCTGCAAGAATTTTTTAAATATCTGTCACCGTTTGCAAGTTATTGAATTTTAAAATCAGTCAGTCCTTTTTAGGACACCCGGTATATACACACACAGAGTGATGTTATATGTGCAAAAACATTGACTTAATTTGTAATTTTCTCAACTTTATAATATATGATTTTTTCCAATTTTTGTTAAACTGCAATTGATCGATATTTTTGTTAGAAAAAAACAAGAGTTTGCTCTGTAAGGAAAACCCTATAAAAAAAATAGAATGTTGGTGCTCTGCAATTCTACGTAATTGTCTGTCAGAGGATGATCAGATTAAAAACTATAATGTAAATTTTGGGTCTTTTTTTTCTTAGTATTGCATTTTGAAACTTTCATATGAATATATGGTAATTTTCCAGTACAAGGGCTTTTGTAAAATAGAGAAAATGTTCTTGGTGAGAAAAGGATATTTGACAACATATTTTCTGGGAACCTATTCACTGTTTCATATAACATGCAATTTTTTTGCAGTATTTAAATTAAAGTAGGTATTTATCTATTTTTATATACAAATAAAAGTAAATTCTAAATAAAAAAATACTTATAATACAGTAGACTCCCTCAAATCTGCACAGCTTGGAACCAGAGGTTGTGCGGATTTTAGAATTTTGCGGATTTCTGGTCATTGATTTGTTTACATTTTTGAAACATTAATTTGATTGAAAGTTAAGCAAGAGAAATTATAATGAATGCTTACAATAAAGTGTAACATTAAAATAAGTAAAATATTAAAATAATTTATTAGTTTAAAAGTAAGTAATTATTAAAATAATTATGTGAAATAAAAATTTAGAAAAATATTAAATTATTACGAATGAAATCGATTCAATTCGATTCCAAAAGTCATATGCTACCATCTTGTGGTAGCAAGGAGAACAGTGTTAATGCTATTATCAGTATATATAGCTTATTGTGCTCACTGTAACTTTTTTAATTGTTATTTAGAGTCTTGAATGCTTTTCTTATACTGCTTTGTATGTTTAGAAATAAATTTGTCTATAATTAAAAAAAAAAAAAATCCGCGAACAATAATTTTAAAATAGCGTTCCGGTTCGTGGATTTTTCCGTTTCGAACCCTGGAATTTTTTATATAGATATGCTAATTTATATCAAAATCAAAGGTAATGTAAATTTATTTAGTAATAAATCAGCTGTAATAGCCAAAAGAGAATGATTAACAAAAAATTTAGTAAAAAAAACATTGCGGTAGTCGCTGATTTCGGCGCCATCTTGAATTTTGTTCCTGCAACTTAACTGTAAATTTCATTGTTTACATCTGAAAAAATGCGATGATTTTAGGCGTTCGCGGATTTTAGGGTCGTGAATTTAAGGGAGTCTACTGTATATATAAATAAAATGTTTATACGTATAAACACAAATATGAACAATCATGAAACTTCATCAAATTTTTTTTCATGTTTGTTTATATCATTTGGTAACAAATATCAGATTTTAAAGCCCAAATTATGTGAAGCTTTTTTTAAAAATGCCAAGGCCCCTGTACTAGAAAAGTACTGAATATACCTAACAATACACAATGGCTCATCTCAAGCTTTTGCATCTGCATACTTTGCCCTTGTTAATGTCTTAGAAAGAATGCATTTGAAAAATAATAAAATTGTTCTCTAAGATGTATGTCATATATCTCTTAAAAATTTTCGGAAATGTCTTAAAATTAAAAAAATTTCACTCCAAATCCTGTCTTAAAGAAATGTTCAGGAAAAGCAGTAGGCTCTCTGAAGACCAACAATACTGAAGTAACAGATTCATTGCTCAAACAGTGCGGCCATCGGTGACTAATTTTTATTGTCTACCACTACATGGTTCATATGGATACCGTTATTTCTCAGGAAAACTATCAGTATCTTTTTATAGAAAAAGAAATCTAGGTTAAACATGCAAAATTTCGCCTTCTTTTAAGAAGAGATTTTCTATAAGAAAGTACTATTGTGAAAAATTTTCTGGTCTGCAAAATTCAAGGAGGCATACAAACCATACACTAATTCCAAAGAATTATCATTATAGTTTATATAAACTTCTCATTATCATGTGTGTTAACTATGTAACTGTTATTTAATGTTTTATGTAACTGTGATATATTGTTTTATATAATTGTGATATAAGGGTTTATTGACTGTTATTTGATAACATGTTTTGTATAACTATGTGATTAACTGTACCTGCAAACTAGCATATTAAGTGGTAATTCCTTGAATCAAGTACATAAAACCTTCAGTTATTCCTGTCTTTGATTTAAACTAGTGATATGTAAAGTGTGATTTAGTTCTCTGACTAGTGTTTAAACTAGTGATCTCTAATTATGGAATGTTTGTAATTTATTAAAATTCTTTTTCAATTTGTCTACTGTAAAAAATATTTTAATGATTAAATTTCTAAAATGAATTAAAAAAATGATAATACATATTAAAAATATTAAAACAATCTATATAATATTAGTTAAAGAAAAATAAATATGAAATTATTTTTTTTCTATTAAATGATAAACATTGGAGTGTGTATTAAAAAACAATGACAGCAAATGATAAATTTCTACTATCAAAGCGAATCCAGCATAAGTTGTTTTTTAAAAAGTTGATGAATTGTATAAAATTTTGTATCCTATGGTTTGGATTAGAAATTTTTAAAGTGAGGTATGAAAAGAGATAAATAGTACCATTTGATATTAGTTTTAGCCTATCAATTAATGCTGAAATTTAAAAAAAATCAAAGAAGTAAGCCTAGTGCTGTATTTTATTTTTTTTTATTTACTATTCTACTTAAGAAAATTTTCATGTACAAGAAAAACTTGAAATGTCTCGTCTCTATATTGTTTATACACTGCTCAAAACAATTAAAGGATATTGCAGCTTTAGGTGGATTTTGTATCTGGTAAACTGTTTAGCTGATTGATACATGGTCGACAGACATAGTAGGTTATATGAGAATAAATTACACATGTTTGGCAGAAAAAAATGCATTTTATTGCGCATTTGTGTACTAAAGGAAAAAAACACAATTTGTGCATATGAGAAAAAAAGAATAAGAAAAGGTGTTTTCTTCAAAGAAAATCATTTTCAGTAAGGGGTATGGTTTCCACGGGCGGCCAGCAACGTTGAACACCTTTGAGGCATGGACTCAATGAGGTTATTAATGACGAGTTGGGGTATTCTGCCCCACTCTTCCAGAAGAGCTCTTTCCAGTTCTTGGAGAGTTTGTGGGGTTTGTTGGCGGCCAGAAACTCGTCTTCCTAGAGCGTCCCAAACGTGCTCGATTGGATTCATGTCTGGAGAACACGCTGGTCATTCCATTCGAACGATTCCTTCCTCGAAAAGGAAATCCTCCACCAGGTTTGCACGATGTGGCCTGCAGTTACCGTCCATTAGAATGAAGTTATCTCCGATTGCTGCAGCGTAAGGGACTACAATAGGTCTGAGGATCTCATCTCTATATCGGCGACCAGTCAGAGCTCCATCTCGAATGATGTAGAGGTCAGTGCGCCCGTCAATGGAGATGCCACCATACACTAACACTCCTCCTACGCCAAATCTGACACTTTCGTGCACGAACGCAGGATTATTCCTACTGCCACGGTCCCTCCAGATGAAAATACGCCTATTATCCGGATGCACAGAAAAACAGGACTCGTCAGAAAACAGAATATTGCTCCATTCATTTCTCCTCCAGTTGACATGCTCGGTTGCCCACTCCCTGCGGTCTCGACGATGCCTTGATGTTAATCTAACACATACCATTGGTCGGCGAGCATACAGACCTACAGCATGGAGCCGGTTTCGGACAGTCTGAGTTGAAATGGTGGTGCCTGTAGCCGAGCAAAGGTGTTGTTGGAGAAGAGTAGCGTTCATGGTTCGGTGTCTCCGAGCTGTTAACGCTAAATACCGATCTTCATTGGGCGTTGTTGCCCGTCTACGACCTTGCCCTGGTCTTCGGCCTGCACATCCACTCACCAAAAAACGGTTCCAGATCCTGGAATGTGACACTCCAATGGCTTGCGCTACTTCGGCTTGAGTTTGGCCCCCTTCTAACCTACCAACAATTCTCAAAGCTTCTGAATCTGTCAAATGACTTCGCTGAGACATCGTACTCATCGAAACAAAGCAATCACTGAATGCCGATCATCCTTGTCTTCATTCTCTTTTATCCAGTTGAAAGTCAAATTTCATTCGCTGCCGCTGAAGCGACGTTTTTGACGTCGAACTCAAAATTTGCATACTCCACAGTTTGAAAACCAGAAAAATTTGCATTTGTGATTCTCTTCTTCTATTTTCGGTAAAAAAAAAATTTCGTTTATATCTTTATTTTATATAAAATTTCAAATATCCTTGAATTGTTTTGAGCAGTGTATATATATATGAAACTGAAGTCATAATTTGCATTTCAGTCATTCTTATGTTTTCATCTCAGCATTGTTTATGATTAGAAAAAAAAAATACATAGATTAATGTATCCTTGATGTATAATATGTAATGTTGTATTTTGGACCTTTGTAGTAAATATTCCATTAATGTGTTATGTGTTGTATGTTGAAATGTTGTGTTTTGGATCTTTGTAATTTCAAATAATATTTAACTGTAATATAGAGTACTTACATATTATCCAGGCAGGTGAAATATAGCTGTTTCAAACATGTGACCAATTATACTAATAATTACAGTAACCCTTATTTTTTTACAACTATATAGTTTATTTTATTATTATATTTTACAATTTTTGTTATTTATTATAGTTTATTATTATATTTTACAGTTTTTGGTTATTAATTATCATCCATTTATTATATTTTATGAATCTTATTTATTTATTTGTTTTATATTATTTAGCATTTTTAACACTGTTATGTTTTTAATGATGTTAACTTACAGTTTTTAACATGATTGGTAACTTATAAACAATATTGTCATTGCCAGCCATTTTTGACAATTTGTCTCCTGGCTCGGATAATACATAAATACCCAATATATCTCAATATTCAATACTGAAAAGATTTTGTTTATTTTATCTAAAGATGAAATGATTCAGTTTAATAATATATTAAATTTAAAAAATCAAAAAACCCGACTGTGTAAAAAGCAAACTAATTAATTATTTCGCATCAATATGAAACTATTTTTTACTTACCTTTTTTTTATTGACTTGTATTGATGACTGTTAAGTTGTGTTTAATTATTAGTTCCTATCTACAAACACTGTTTTGATGATGCCTATAAATGTCTATTATGAAGGTTAGAGTTACGGTAAAGGTAGCGATCCAAAGTACACAACTTCCAGGTTGTGTAATATTGAAACGGAGCTTCTGTCTACAAAATGGTCAATGAAACATCGTCTTCATTTTGAAAGACCTATCCAATAATATGCCACTCAATAGGGTGTGTAAATTTTTTTTTCGTCTCTACCGCCATTTTTTATTTTACGGCCGCCATTTTGTATTTATAAAAATAAAACCTATCCTATAACCATCAGAAGATTAAGACGAATCGATAGAGACCTCATTCATTAAAATCCATCCAGCCGTTGGGATGTTTCGAGGGTATAAAGAAATCCACATACACAGATACGCGTGAAACACATAACCCTTCTTTTCAGTCGGGTAAAAAAAGAATTCTACTAAGAAATAGTACAGAAAGTAAAATAATAAAAAACAAACTATGGATTTTTTTTTCCAGTTGATAAAATAAGAGTTTAGTAGAAATTGATTAAAGCTTACTTACTTTATGAAAATAAGCGTAGCTTTACATTTTATTGTTATGTATATTGCTAATTACAACTTAAAATAAAAAAGGGTGTAAAATGATTTATTATTATATATTTTTTTTATTCTACTTGTAAAATATTTGAAAGATTCTTGCATGAAAAAAAAAAATCTGACAAGTCAGTATTTCATTCAATATATAATGTAAAGACATGAGCTCCAGATGTATTTTTTTTTTTTTTTTACAGTAGATCTTTACAATGCAATTTTCCATATAACGCACAATTTCTCAGATGTAAACAATGAATTTTGGAGTTAAGAAGCACATGCATTCCCACATTGTAAAAAGTTTGCTACTCTGTAGAGGACTAAATTTGATACATTAGTTCAACTTTATCTTCTAATTTAAGACCTTTTTCATGAAAAAATTGCTATTATTATAATAAACATGTTTTAAAATGAGTAATATAATGAATGGATGGTCCAAGTATATTTGGACTATGAATATAAAGTAAATTTAACTATGTCTGAAATGATCTATATTATGCAAAAATTCATAATCTGGATAGCTCCTGGTGAAAAGGAATACAATATAAAAATATTCTAATGTATTTTGATATGTTTCAGACATATTTGGCCATGTTTACAAGGTAAATTTAATGATGTATGAAAGGAACCGTATTTTATGGAAGAAACGCCGCGGTGTTTACGAGTTTAAAAGTTATTTTCTTTTCCAAGTGCAGCGTTTACGATTTTTTTAAATACCAACTGAGTTTCCTTCATTTAAAAATTCATAAAAATATTTAAAATCGGATTTAAATATTTTAAATAAAATTTCAGACATCTTAAGATAGTAAAAACGAGGCATTCTACACTGCTCAAACAACTTTGATTAAAGTTAGATCAATGTGACGCTGTCGACAAAAGTAGCCTTCCGATGGATGCGGCGTTTACAACGGGTGCGGCGATTACGATATTTTTAAGCTTATTCAAGCCAATTTGAGGAGTGCGGCGTTTCTTCCATAAAATACGGTAATCCATATAACGCAAAATTCTATGTAGCGCACAATCTTGTGTTTTTAAGGTTTGCATTATAAATATCTTCTACTGTATTTTCATCTATATTTTTTTAACAAAATTTGGGCCTGTTTTTGTTAACAGACTAGCCTGCATTTGCAGTCTTTCTACTAATAATTCAACTTCAATTAATTTTTATACAGTGAGACTGAATAAAATTTTGTGTTCAGTATTTTGTAGCTGTGTGGTTTCTACTCAGAGTATTATTAAATTATTTAATATCAAAGTATGTGTCCTTACTTCTTGATTTTAAGGTGCAGGATACAGTCATGTATCCAGTCAGGTTGACCCAATATTTCAGAGAAAAGTCTAATAATTTTTTTAGGTGAAAAATCTATATTTTTGAACATTAATGTGTACACGTTCATTCAACATAGGGTATAAAAAAACACCTTTTTTTTTGTTTGTTTGTTTTTTTAACCCAGCACACTGGGCCCACTAGTCTAAAACTCAGGTTTTTTCGGGCTTGAGTTTTTTTAAGAACACTTTAAACGTCCTCAGTGAAACCTGGGTATAATTTTGCATTAATTAAGTATGAATTAATAATATATATATAATATATATATAAAATTAAGTTAATTTAAAAGGTACATTTGTATTTCTTTGGACTAGCTTGCTGCATTAAGACTATATTAAACCAACTACAACTGGATTTTTTTAATATAATTCTTATCTTAAGTTAAACATGCTAAACTAATATAGTTTCTTTAATTCACTTCAAATTAGAAATCAGTTGAAGACTTTTTTTTTTTTTGAAAGAATTCATAATATTTTTGAAAATTTTAGCAAAATTTGCTACATGTATATCGCAATAGTATTAAATTTTAAATTAGATTGTCATAGAAATAGAAGTCAGTGTCAGTGGTATCTGTAAATTTAGATTGCAAATGGTGATACACTTTTACTAGCTTTGCTGCTTTATCAACTCCTAAATGATTACGTAATTTGCTCCAAACCAGACCAAATGTAGAAAAGTATTGTTAGATTGAAGCAGAGGTAGCTGGTGCTGAATGTAAAGAAAAGAAAAACTGACAAAATCCAGGGGGGAAACTTATCTTCTTCACTCTTTTTTGACATAATGTGCCACAATTTTTGCGTTGAAAATTTCTGTATACTTTCATTGATCATTGAAGCAGGATAATAAATGGGATCATTTATCTTAAAAACTATAACACCTGGCAAGTAATCAGTGTTCAAGTGCCATCTCTTTAGGGATGAATTATGATTTAAAGCATTTGGATGCATTTTAGATTACAGGCATGAAAATCTTCCTTCTTTTCAGCTAATTTCTTTTTTGGTCATTTTATCTCTGCTTAGAAGTTCCTTTAAATCTGGTTCTTTTGAAATATATTTAAATTGGCATTTATCTTTGCATTCTCTAAAACTTTAATTAATTAAATCAAGAATTGATTAGTAATTAAAAATATTCTTTTATTAAAAATCAAATAAATTACTTTTAATAAACTCTTGTAAAAATCATGTTCATTATTTTACTTAGATTAAATAATGATACTGTTGTGACAGCAGGAGAAAATTTGAAAAAAAAAAAATGCAATAGGTTTTTTCAAGTGGGCCTGCCTGGAAAAACCCAGGTGGGGTTTTTTGGACAGGTTCACTTGGGCAAACCCTGATTCAACGTAAAATATAAAGTTGATATTAGAAATACAACAGTAGACCATTTTGTCATAATTATATTAAAATCTAGATTAATTGTATTCTATTTAGGTTTCAGGCTGAAGTGTGTCAGGTTTTGGGTTAACATAGTTTCTGTTAGAATTGGGTTATGTTCTGAGTTGACTTGAAATACCTATAATTTTCAAATTTGGGTGGGTGGGTATAATCCAAACTGCACAGGACTCTAGTATTGGAAGTCTGATTGAGTCTTGCATCGATTTAGTTTTGGTGTGAGCTATTTCTTTTTCACTCAGATTCAGATTTAGGTTTGGATTATTCTAATTGTTTCAGCTCTAACTGCTCTATTTTCACTCTAACTGCAAGATCAAGTTGAGTAATATCTGATTTTTTCGGCCTCATGCAAGACCTCAAAGCATCTTCTTTTGGGACACCCTGTATATGCTTCTATTTTCTCTTCATTTCTCATATGTCTGAACATTCTGATAATTTAAAGAAAGATGTTTAATGAATTACAGTTAAAGACAATTTTTAATCTTAGAAGTATCATTAATACTGCTATTAGATACAGATTGATAAACTTTAAAGAACATAATTCATATATGTAAATTTTAAAATATTAAATACAAGTTTCATAAATGTACATTCGAGTAATAAGCATCCTGTCACTAGTTTTTATTAATTTAAATAAAATTTAATAACAGTTGCAAGAGGAAGAAATCATTCTATTTGCATGCTATTAAAAGAATCTATTGATATTTAAGTTAATTGAAAACTAAGTTCTGCAAATAAATTTGGAATTCTCCAATCTTTGTTTATTAAAAATTTTGAAAGGTTATTCTGCTATCTTCAACATAGAAAAATCTTGTATTTTTTTGTGTGATAATTAAGCACCGCATTGCTCATTACCTAATACATTTCTCAAAATGGTTTTTGCCATTAGAAAGGTAAAGCCTAAAAATTTTTTTTGAAAACTTTAAAACACTTTTGACAAAGCATTAATTTTTACTCAAGTGAAAATGACAAAATTAATTACTTTTTTTTTCAAAAGACTTAGAATTTACACAGATAATATCTGTAAATGTACAGTCGTGGAAAAAAAAAGTAAACACCCCTGCTAACTCTTCAACAAATTATCGTAGACGGAAGTTACTGGTACCAAATGATTGGAAATAAAGTCTACTTTTAAATGATGTACATAAAATTTGCTTAGAGGGCCATCTACATATTAAAACGAATCCAAACCTCATTTTTTTCAATGGCAATACCCAATTTTAACTAGATATTTCAAATCTTCGGTTCAAACTATGCCCAGACACCAAATTTCAAGTCATTTGAATGATAAGTTTACATTTTCATATATTTATTTATATCTCCTGAAATTATGCTCCTAATGTGCTAATTTTTTGTGTAACAATAATACTGATGTGCCCAAATATAAATACGCTGAATTTGCAATTTTTATAATTTTATGATATGAATTATGAAATTAATATTCGAAAAAATTATGAATGGCAACCTACAATTTTTTTTGATGGATTTAAATTTATTAAGTCCTGCTTTATAAAAATCCGAAATTTCACATTTTTCTTCCAAATAGTTTTCAAATTATGCTTAAAAAACGGCAAAATGATGGTTTAAGGGCCGTCTATGATAGAAGTGAGTAAATATTTTGGAATTTCTTCTGCTGTTCTGTTGTCTAACAGGCTTCATTGACTGCTTAAGGTGCCTTGATCAAGAAGGAGGCTCTCTCGGTTAACAATCGACTACGGAACTTCAATTTGGATACAGCCCTTAAAATACGCACGTTTTATAATAATTAATTTCTCGGAAACTTATGGTACGAATTGCATAAAAATTGGTTTTTAGGCTAATTGAAGGGTGTAGAGTTCATTTATGCTGTCAGAATTGGGTATTGCCATTGAAAAAAATGAATTTATGGTTTGTTTTAATATGTAGATCCCCCCCCCCCCTAAGCAAACTTTATATACACCATTTAAAAGTAGATTTTATTTTCAATCGTTCGGTACCGGTAACTTTCTTCTACGATAATTTTTTGAGGAGTTAGTAGGGGGTGTTTACTTTTTTTTTCCACGACTGTACATCGATATTAGAATTTTTGAGATGAACACTAAATTCTGGGCGATGCATTACATAATGACTAATACAGAGTGGATATTATCCTCAACATATTCTTGAGTTTTGCATTAGATGAGGGTAGCAGAACATGTTTGCCAGGTCATTTTTATGATTGTGAATAGCAGTTGTTGAAAAATGAATTTAAGTAAATCTGAATTATATATATAGCTGCCAACTTTTGTACTTTTTCCTTACTGTTAAAATTTGATAGTAAATTGTGTCTGCAATGAAATAAACCAAAAATTTCTATTAAATTTTAGCAGAAACAAAAATTATAAAAGTTGGCAACTGCATATGTGCATATTTTATAGCAACTTTTGAGACAATAAAGTTTGATGGATGCTAAGATAAAAATGAGCTTAATGCAATCTTAAGTTAAACTAACACTACAAATACACATTCATTGCTTTTGCAGAAACAAAATGACAGCACAGATTACAGAAAAAGCCTTTTTTCTGAAAATTAAGGGACTAGTCAGTTCATAAGTATGAATCTAAAGTTACTAGTCTCTTTAAAATATCAATAATCTAAATTCACACAATAAAAAAAAAAATGAAGAATTTTAAGTAAGTGAATATATTATATCCTCAAAAGTTGTTATTGTAAAGTGTTTAAGTCAAATAGTTATGAAAAATTGTTACTTCCTTTGCCATATTGCATTGAAGGCATTTTGCAAACTCAGATAACAATAACTTTTATTTTATGCATAAATAAGTGTCAGTGCTGCCATTTATTGATTTCGTTCCAAAGCAAAAAATATTCAGCTATAAGTACTGTAAAAAAGCAAAAGAATCAAACGGTTTAGTCTTTATGTAGAATATAATATAAGTTTATATTTATAGTACAGAAGTTATGTGTATCACTGAACATAATTCATGCTCAGATTTTCTCTAAACATAAGAAGTCATTGAGAAAAGTCCCAAAGACAGCCATTAAACAAGAGCTCATCAGGTTTTTATTTTATTCTAGAGGAGGTAATTATAATTTTTTTTCTTTCTTTTTTGCTGTCCTAGGCACATGGCCTATCATAAAAATTTTCATGCTTCAGATAATGTGGTTGTATCTAAAAATAAAATGAAAAATTCAGGCTGATATTAAGTAATAACTTTAGTTTCTGAAAAAATATTTTGATACGTTTAAAATACTTTCAACAATACAATGACTTTTACCCTGTTAAAAATGTCAAAATTGCTTTTTTCAAAATACGTAAATTTTAGGGCGAGAATATTGTACTTTGTTAAGGATTCACATGGTGAAAACGAAATTTTGAGAGATACATTAGATAATGAGAAATCCGTTGTTGAAATCCTCCTTAGAACAATGTGGAATTTTGAAATAGCTGGGGAGTACAGAACATGATCTTTTGTTAATTTTTATGATGGTGAAAACCAGTGGTGTAGTCGAGGGGGGACGCGAGGGGACGGCGTCCCCTTACTTTATATTTTCAAGGGGGACGCTAGAGACGCGGAAGGACGCAGACTTTTCAAACTTATTAATTTTTTTTTTTTAATTGAACACACAAATAAATTAACAATTTTAGAAATAAGGTATTGATTTTTAATACTTTTCAACAAAGTTGAAAGTGTTTACTGTGCTGGTTCGCCTATTCACATTTTAACTTTCATAAGTTTGTATTGCGGCAGAATTTTATGTATATTTTTGAGGTTCAATGTAGTACATCACTATTGTGAATGATGTGTCATCAGTATTTCGTTTACACGAAAACAAAAAGAGCGTTCTTTCATATTACGCTTTATTGGCAGAAATTGTTTGAAATAGACATTAATGAAGTTATAATAGTTTAAATATAACGAAAATGACATTTAAAATTCGTTACATGTCCCCTATCGGAAATAGCATTTATCATTCGTTTACAAGGACATTAAAAAATATTTCCAAACACCACGATCCTTTAATTATAATTATTTGAATTGCATGGAAAACTATGGAAAACGGTGCACGAAACATTTATAAGTACATTTACAAGGCCAGACAAAAGAATCCATCACATTGTCATCTGTGGGTTCAGTCTGAAACGTGTTTCCGATTATATTATAAGGCTCCCAACACATTTTAGTCCCCCAAAAGTATGAATGGGGTCATTTTTATTTAAAAAAGGGACTTCAAGGGACCATTTATATTAAAAAGGGGGGACTAAAAGGGGCGAATCGTCAAAAGATGCTGCATCGAGTTTTTCTAAATATGCAAGCAATTTTTTTTTTAAATACCCTAGAAAATATGTCAATTCGTTATCTTTATAAAGATAGTCATTAAGCAATGTAAACAGCTTTATTTAAACATACTTAAATATTCTATTGCAAGAAGATAGAAAGTGTTCAATATTGAGCGCTCACCTTCATAGTTGTCCTTAAAGAAGTACGAACTTTTAATTCAAATTGTTGAATATTAAATTTTTAAATTAATTTAACATATATATTGTTAATTATTAACCTTAAACATTAAAAATTTTAATTTAAATTTTAGTTACTTTCTACGCAAAATCTGAAATAAGCTATGATGTTCATCAGAAAAAGCATAGTATGGCAACGCCCCCTGGAGAGTGATCAAAACCAATATTGAATCAACAGTTATTCATAATCAACTTACATATTAAATTTGATGAAATTCCATACCAAACATGCGGAGATCTGACTATGATGGAAATCGTTAAAAATGCGACACAGTAGCACCACCTGTTGGGCGAAATACACCAAAATCTAATCAGAATCAATTTATGTCGAGGGTTAAATGAATGTGAAATTTGGTGAAATTTCATACCAGAGATGCTGAGATATAGATATGTAAATTATGAAAATTATAGCATAGCAATGCCACCTGTTGTGTCATATACACCAAAACCTGATTAGCACTTGTATGCTAAGTTCTAATTAAATATGATATTTGATTAAATTCTATGCTTTAGTTTTTGGAATAGAGTGGATAGGCTACAAAATATGTATCATATACAGAGAGAAATTTTCAAAAAATTGCCAAATCATATTCAGATCAACCTAAAACGTGTAAATCCATCTAAAAGATTACAATACTTTCTTCTGATAAAAAATATTTAAGAAGTATAACAAAAAAAAGAATAAATTTTAATTAAGATTTCCTTTAATAGAGGGATATGCTTCTACATCAAAATCGAAAATAAAACTAAATCTATAATAATAAAGACAGAGTTTGGTCTGTGTGGTCTATGTGCTGAAAAGTCTTCTGCACATACAGCTACAAGATGGAGGCGATGTACATTTATGCCTAAAATTATGCACTTCGAACACTGTAAAAAAAAATGGTAATGTTCCATGTAAAATCCAGGAACGTTTCGCCTTTTCTCAGGTTTTCAGAATAATTTAGCTCTTTCCTGTGAAATTCTGGTTTTCTTATCTGAAACGTTCCTGAACAAAAGTTGGAAACAGCAAAACGCTGCGGCCGCCATTTATTATTTTTTTGCTATAATCCGTTGCTCGCGCGCGAGTGTCGAAAAAGAATTCCTTAAATGAATGTAAAAAAAATCAATATGGAATGCAAATAAATCAATAGACGACATAATCCTTTACGTCTCTATTGTCAAGACAATTCAGATGAAAATACAATACCTCCGTGACATCGCTAAGAGATAATCTCTCGTACTTGTCTGTGGAATGTTTAAGGAGCAGACCGTGTAAAAAAAAAAAATACACCTATTATTTGGATCCCCATTAACCAGGGGACCATCAAACATGATTCTCACCGATTTTGATTAATTTAAAGTATGTTTTAGAGTTCTTATCTCTAATTATTCATGTGAAAGGATTTCTTCAAATGGGACTTAGATTTTCAGAAATTAGATGCCGAGGTTTAGCATACGTTTCAAATACCCATTAGTTTGCAGCTCTCAACGTGTCTTTCGTGGTGTGGATGCAGAAAGCTCGCCCGCCACCCGTACGGCCCGAGTTCGATGCTACCTCTGGACTTTTTTTTTTCTTTTTTAATTAATTTTATATTTTAACACTTTATTACAATTTGATTTAAAGTTGATATATATTTGACACTTTGAATTGCTGCAAATTTGAATTTTTTTTTTTTTTCGGAAAAAATATACAATTACGTTTAGGTTTTTTTTTTTCATAAAAATTTATATGTATTTTATCTAACTTGTAAACTAACATAATTACTAACGAAAATCCAAAATATTTTATGTCTAGATTTTTTTTTCTAATTATTATTTACATTTATATATTTTTATATTTTAAGCAAAGTTCGGAAACAATATATCATATATATATTTACTTTATTGAATTTTAACTGAAAATTTATTTTTTTGTGTAAATTATAAATAATAATTTTGATGTCAATTTCAAAATATTTTTTCATTCTAACAAATAATGATAATAAAGCGAAAATTGCCAACTGGAAATGTAAAAATCGTCTGCGGATCCCGCATGCTGTGAATTGTCAGTAATGTGTTGCTGTCAACAGAAATATTCCTGGTATTTCGCAGGAAACTTACTGGCATTTCTGTAGAAAGTTTTTAACATATACAGTAAAGTTCCAGTCATTTTCAAGAAATGTTTCTTGGAAATAATGGGCAACTCAGCTGCCCATTTTTTCCCAGGAACGTTGCGGAATTTTTTTTACAGTGAAGCCAGTTTTCGGATTTTTCTAATTTGATTATTTTGCGATTTTTAACATTTCTTTTCTTTACCGTACACGGTGATTTTTTTCATATTAATAAAAGGAATTCAGTTTCAATTTTTTAGTTCAATAGTAGCCAATTTTGTCTTCAAACTTTTTCAATAAAGTTTATTCATAATTTGTACAGCGATTTATTTTTGGAGAATTTTTTATGCGAATTTCAGCTTTTTTTCGCGTTTCGTTTCAATTTTATGACATTCGAAAAAAGAATTTTGTTTCAAACTCTTAGCCCTAATGTAATAGATTTCATCCTTTCACGATTGCGTCCTCAGATTGTAATTTCTGTTGATTTTTATCGGGTTTTTTTTTTTTTCACTCCACGACACAATGTTTTAGCCCACTTAAATAAATTTTGTCTTTCGTGATTTTTATGAATTTTTAGCGATTTTTATACATTTCGCCGTGATTTTTCCACATTAGTAAAAGGAATCCAGTTTAAATTTTTTAGTCCCATTATAGTACACGTTTTCCTCTTTTCAATAAAATTTATTCGGAATTCACGCAGTGATTTTTGAATCTTTCAAAAAATTTTATGTGATTTTTAGTTTATTTTACCTGTTCCAATCTTTTACTGCAGTTTAATGTATTTCGTCCTCTTTTCAAAAAATTTGTTTCGGAATTCATACCGTGATTTTTGATTTTTTTTTTTTTTTTTTGCTAATTTTTTATACAATTTTTGAGTTTTTTGTGTTTTGAGCCGATTTATTGTCATTCGGTTTCAGTTTTCTGGTAGTTTAATGTAATAATTTTTTTTCTCTGCGATTTCTGAATTTTTAGGGATTTTTAATGCGATTTTCATTGAGTTTAACCTTTTTCCTCATTCCATGGCGATTTTTTGACATTCATAAAAGAATCTATCTCTAAAGGATAACTTTTATTTTCATCTAACAAAACGAAAGGTCTGATTTCCTCGATCAGATCTCTCGCCGCATTTTTCGTTACTTTGTATGTTGAGATGAAATTTCTTTCATTTATTGAAAAAGGATCTTCCCGATCCTTTATTCTTTGCCATTGTATTTGATTTCTTCGCCGGCGTCTAACAACCAAAATCTCCGCCATCTTGAATAATGAGTACTTGTTACGGTCTTGTGACAGCTTGCTGCGGATTTCACGCTGTTGCAAATTTTTATGACAACAATCACAACTTTGTGACGCCAGAAGCTGAAAGGCGTTTCATTTGTATCCCGTTTAGTAGGATTTGTTACTGTGACTCGAGTTGTTACGGGAAGCGTTTCATTTGTATCCACGCCTCTGTTACAATGCTATACTAATCAAGCCCACTATAGTAAATTATGTCCTTTACGATGCCAGTTTCTTGTAGAAAACAGCTTCAGATAAATCAGGATGAGACGATTTTAGAGGACTTTCCCATCAATACACCGTCGTGATGAAACTAAAATTTTAGAATCATCTTTCCGCGTTTCACACCGTTAAAATTCTAATTTTTGAAGAAAAAAATTTCAAGTATTGCATTTACACATTAGAAATAACATATAGTTACTAATTTAAAGTTTCTATTTAAAGTTGTTGTTGTTTTTTTTTTTTTTAAGAAATCTTGATGAAACGCAATTTTTGGATACGTTCTGTAAAAGGATATTTATTTCCACACTTTAAAATTCATATTTTTTTAAAAAATCGATTTGGGTCAGCATTTGAGTACTAAACGTATTCTTCGGACCAATAAAAAGCATTATTTATTATCTTCGGCCTTGGTCACATTTTTAGATATTTTTTCTCACGTAAACAGTACTTATTTGTTACTTCTGGTCAAAAGTTCGTTTAAAAATTGCCTAGATGTGAAAAACGTGTCGAATTTCCTTCAAATTAGAGTTCGGACAGTGGCATATAGTCTCAGAATATTAAATAGTCTATTCATCATGTATAACTTACTTGCAAAATTTGAGCCCAGCCGAAAACACCGTTTGAACGCTATTACGTTCAAGCACACATGAGAAAAAAAGACTAAGGAAATACCAACATACACACATGTATGGGGCATTATCACAATCTTTTGACTTTTATGTCCCTGAATAATAATTTTTATTTTAATACATTTTTTTGTGTTTTTTTTTTATTTCATATAATGGGGAACATCCCATTGCATGATTTCATAATAATATTAACGAGATAAATAAGTTTTGGACGATGTTGGGGGTCCAAATACTAGGAAAACTCCTATACCGTCCGGTGTCCCTAATGCTGATTTTTAAGTTTGGAGCTGTCTGTATAAATTTTTTTCAATAAAAGTAATTACATGTAATTTTTTCTGAAACTGGGACAATTGTTTTATATAAATATGTAGCAAAAAATTAACCTGCACACATTTTTACGGTTGGTATTATTTTTTGAACTCTGTCCCTGGGTTTTTCATCTTTACCGTCCCTCTTGCTAAACTTATACAGAAAATCACTTCAGATGCAGCCACAGAATTTTTTTCAAGTTTTTTCTCATGCAGAAGTATGCTAGACAAAGAATGTCTAAAATTCTTTAACAGGAAATTTACTGCAGAATTTAAATATCAGTTTCAAGATCGTGGCTTTATTGGTAGTCTTACCGTCCCCAAGGTTTATTCCTGCACCTTTCGAGGTAAATAATGATAAAAAAATTAATATAATTCAATGTTAACAACTGTTTCTAAAAATCAATGAACATTGTGGCTATCACTTAGTCTTAACATGATTTTCCTAAAAATAGGTGGTAATTTTCCTTACCGTCCCCCTTTTTTACCATTTCGTCCCTTTTTTCCTATACCATCCCCTTTTTTTACCTTACCGTGCCTTCTTTAACACGCCTTTAAGACAATGTTATACAAAAATTCTGTATTAAAAAAACTACATTTTTATTATTTCTTATTTGAATATCCTGTGGGTACTATGCAAATTCATTATAAGTAAAAATTTAGAAGAAAATAAAAAGTTATAGTTGTAAAATGGTAAGGAAAATTAAACTCGCAAGTTTAACTTAAACCTCAGTTAAATAAAAAAAATTTCGCGGCTGACCATTTTTTCTTTTATTTTGATTCATTAAGGCATTCGTCTATGATTAAAATGTTATTTTAGCAAGTTTAATTTCACCAGATTTTTATTCCCAAAAGTCAAAAGATTGTGAGAATGCCCCGTATACGCACATACATAGAAAATTGTTGTTAAAATAGGCGAAATGGATTCAGGGGCTTCAAAAAGTAAAGATGTACCAAAATTTCACAGTCTTATTTTTCTTTTCCATGATTACAATAAATTCCTTACACGGACCATAAAGTAAAAATGCAATAATTTTCAATGCTGTCAGTGGAAAACAGTTATTTTATAACTATTTCCAAAATAAATAATGCAACCCAAATTCTAATAAAAATTTCGTTGCCTGAATCAGTGTTACTGAAACTAATTAAATTAATTTTAATTTAATTTTTAAATTTAATTTTAATTTTTCAATTACTTTTCTCTGCAATTGAAAATGAAAAGAAAGATACAAAATAAAGTTTGCCTTGTGTGTGATATAGACCCTAATGCCCGAAACTAGGAGCGTCCCCCCACTTTTTTTCCCAGGACTACACCACTGGTGAAAACTAAATTTTGAAAAATAAATTAGAGTAAAGCTTAGTCATATATGTACGTTTTACATCAGTATTTCAGATGATTGTAAAATCCAATTTAATTTGATGATTGTGGAAATCAAAATATCTAATGTCCTTAATGCAAGCTTAAATTTAGCACTAGAAATTATACATTGTTCAGATTTTCTTTAAACATAAAAAGTTATCAAGAAAATATCCCAAGGTTTTCATTTACAGTACTTCAACAGAATTACTTCATTATTCTACTACGGAAGAAGGTTGTATTTTTTTCTTTTTCCCCTTTTACTGACCAAGACATCTGTTCCGTCACAAAAATGTGAATCGTTTATATAACTTGTACAAATCTAAAAGAAAAATGAAAAGTTACACTTTTAAGAAATAAACTCTAAGGAATCAGTCTACAAAGAAATTTAAGGTGTTCTGCAGATATTTTTATTTTCTGTGGAAAAGACATGAATTTTTCAGACGTGATTTCCAAACTCATTTCTTGATACTCATTCATTATACAAGTGGCACATGAGCTAGAGCTCTTAATTCAAAATTATACATAAACAGCTACATATTTCGTGAAATGAATTAAAAAAAAAAACCGCTATGTTTAGCCGCCTGTATGTTTATATTTATTTGTTTTGCATGTGCTTCGTTTTTCGCATATCGTAGATATTTTTATTTTCTGTGGTTCATAGACATGAATTTTTCAGACGTGATTTCCAAACTCATTTCTTGATACTCATTCATTATACAAGTGGCGCATAGTGTACAGTCATTGAGTTCATTTGCTGTAGAGCTAAAGCTCTTAATTCAAAATTATACATAAACAGCTACATATTTTGTGAAATGAATTTAAAAAAAAAAAAAATTGTGATTGTTTTCAAGATCTGTGAAACCATAAAAGCAATAAATATATATGTAAAAAAAATTACAAGACTTTTTTACCTACAATATTAGAGTACTGTATTGCAAGTCTTTTCTATCATATCATCTTCACGAACTTCACTATGACCAATGGAACTTTTTCTCCACACAACCAATATTAATTGTTAACACTGATTGAAATTAATAAATATACATTGGTAATTAGCATATATTAGTAATTCATTACAATATATGAACGTTCACTCGCAAGAGAAGCGACACAATGTAAAATTCACTTTATGCATTATTATACTAATAGGCTAGACTTAGGTACAACTTGCTACAGAAAATTTTTATAAGTTTAGCTATCCTTAAGACCACTAGCTTGCACTATGTGTCATCACAGAATCTGGATGGAAATAAATTACTCAATCCTCTGTATCTCATTTGTGCCTTGATTCTTAAGCGTTTTGCACTTTTACTGTTGCATGCTGAAATAAGGGCTATAGTTTTAGGTTACAATGAAAAGAAATACCAATCTTCTTTTGCCTTTCCTGCGAAATCTAGTATTTTTGAGTTGTGTCACTTATCTTGGAGATAAATGATAGGAATAAAAATACAAGTGCAGCCCTTGAGCTCATTTCTGTTGCAAATTTTGGCTCTTACAGTAACGTAAGTAAGTAGCACTGCACTTAAACAAATAACAATTTTGAGTCATTATCGTTTACATGCAAAAGAGTCAAATGTTTTTTCAAATGAATGCTGCACATCTTCAGTTATGTTCAGGGATGAAGTGGAGGGTATACGCCATATATCCTCTGGATTTTTTTTTAAAGGAACACCATCTATTTCTCAAGAAAGCTATAGCATATATACACTAGAGTATACTCTCTGTCTTGAGCGTTTACCCTTTGCTTAGAACATATAACCTCTGTTTTTTTTTACGACTATACCACTGATTATGCTTGTTTGCTATAGGAAGTTGCAGTCAGCTGTTGACCTTTTTATCTGCCAATCACAACTGCCTGCTTGACTTCCAGCTGTGCCCACAATCCTCTCATCTACCAATCACAATTTTCTTTTAAAAATTGTTTCACCTCCATTGGGCTCATTTCTGCAGCAGATTTTGGCTCTTACATTGAGTACCACTGCACTTATTCCAATAATAATTTTGAGTCATTGTAATTCACATGCAAAAGAGTCGAATGTGTTTCATTTGAATTTTACACATTTTTTATTATATTTGTTTGCTATTTCATGATCACTTGCATAACTGCCATGTGTAATCTTGAAAATTTGTTAAAAATGCCAAATTTAGAAAGTATTTCTCACTGCAACAAAAATGCTTAATTTTTATACATATACGGAGTATCTGATCTTATTTTTATGAATAGGAACAATAATAGCTGAAATATTTATAATTTTTATAAATGTGAATGTGCCAGGAAGGTTTGGGCTTGATAAAAAGTCAAAATGGGAAAAATGGTGCAGGCATGTACTAGTACCAGGCTTCATGCCTGATAGCACTTCATTAGCACTGTCAGTCATTATTGTAACTCTGGTGATCAGTAGTAAAAAAAATATTTTTTTTTTTTTGAAGAATAATTTTTTAAAGCTGAAAATTTTATTTTCATCCCATACAGAGCTTAGTACTATTAAAAAAAAAAACTAAAATGTTAAATAAAATGGAAAATGTGTGTTTAAAATAAGGTGGAAATTTAGATAATGTGGATGAAATATATCTTTTATTCATTTTCAAAGAGTTACACATTTTACGTTTCTGTGCGATCCCTGGTTTCCACAAGTTGTATTTAGAAAAAATTGAAACTTCGCTGACAAGTACAACAGTACAAATTACATTCTTCCATGATCAGAATTCATCAAGCTGTCTGTCTGTTTCTAGTATTGGAAAGCTCCAAAATTTAATAATCTTTAAAGTATCCTAACTCGATCAGTTTTAACCATAGAAGAATGGACTCTTTACTGTTGCATTTGTCAGAGAACTGTTCTAGATATTGTCAATTCTTAAAAAAAATTTCTAGATATAACTTATAGGACCCAGTGGTTGTAAAATATATAACTTTTTGAAAATGTATAGCAGGACTGTTTCATCAACATAATCCTCATTACTTGCTGTATTTTGAACACTTTTGTAATTTGTATTACCTATGCCTCTCCAACAGGTTAAAAATTAAATTGTGTCTTAATCGTTTTGAGATATTCTGTATAAAGTATAAAAGTAACAGCAATTCATTTTGCTACCCCCTTTGCAATATCCTTTATTACACCTTCCTGTTTTCTAGATTCAAGATTAATTACTAGATTTTGTGTTGTTGCATGAAATTTCACTTCATCTGACTTTGCTGATTTCCATGCCATCTCAGATTCTATAGGTATAGTGCCTAGAATATAAAGTGTAGAAATCGGCTATCCCTGTAATACTTAAAAAAGCGCTAAAATATTGTAGTATCCCTTAAATGTGCAATGATACTGCTGAAATTTGCAGATCGCAGCGACATCTGCAGGATATTTTCTACAACTGCAAGAATTGCTAGTCTAGACCACAGACGGTGGTCGCTGCGATCGACACTTGGGATTTTAGCAGTTTCGTCGCAGTCGCACATTTAAGGGATACAAATGTTTAGCACTGTTTGGCAGGGCCGAAACTAGCCTTTTTTGCACCTGGGGCAAGCATGGATATTGGCGCCCCCCTCTTCTTCCGCAAAGTATATTTACAAAGAGAATTTTACTAATTTTCTAATAGCCGACTTATTTTAAAATTTAAAATATTTAATACTGAACTACGTAATCTACAATAGCAGATCCAAGGGGGGAAGTCACGGGGGTCATGACTGCCCTCTGAACATGAACAAAAATATTCTAAAGATTATTTAAAAAATGAAATATACAGTTACAGTCCCGATTATCCGAGTCCTGCTTAACCGCGTTTCCACTTTCACTGAGTTATTTTCTTCTGATGGACTGATGGCTTCTATTATTATGAAACAGCCATTATAAATGAAGTGTTAGGTGAAGATGAAAGAGCAGTCGTAAAAAGTTAGAACTCTGATTTTCTGGTCAGAATGGGAAGAAAAAAAATGGCCATAATTTTTTTTTTTTTAAATTATGGCCACCAGAAAATTAGAGTTCTAACTTTTTACGACTGCTCTTTCATCTTCACCTAACACTTCATTTATAATGGTTGTTTCATAATAATAGGAGCCATCAGTCCATCAGAAGAAAATGATCCATTCCAAAGGTATAATCCTTCATTTGGCGCCCCTTCGTTCTGGCGCCCGGGGCACATGCCCCCTCTACCCCCCTTACTTTCGGCCCTGCTGTTTGGATAGCATATTTCCACACTAGGTATTCTAGGCGCTGCACTATAGGTGAGAACAAACCCGTCAGTTACTTCAGTTACAGCGTCTAAAATACCAAGTGTGGAAATATGCTACCCAAACAGTGCTAAAAATTTGTATCCCTCAAATGTGCGACGATACTGCTAAAATCCCAAGTGTCAATCGCAACGTCATCTGCGGGATTTCCGTATTACATTGTATAGACTAGCAATATCTTGCAGTTGTAGAAAATATCCTGCAGATGTCGCTGCGATCTTCATATTTCAGCAGCATCGTTGCATATTTAAGGGATACAAATCACAACTGGTAGAAACTACACGATCTGTCTGCTCCTCCATGGGCTTTATTGGCGCTAACCGCTATGTTTAGCCCTCAGAGTAAAGATAAGAAGTAGAGGCCGAATCCCATTGTTATTTCGGTCAGAACTTGAGGCACACATGTTTCCCGCTTTCATCGCCAAAGGTTGTCTTTTATGGCGGTGATCACCTTATTGGCAACTGTCGGATTTGATTTATGCGAGAGAAACGCCGATGCTAGAAAGTTTCAGCGGGAACCAGAGGAGAAAAACCGGTTTGGCGCGTTTTCTCTGCCCACCATCACGTGTCGGTGGGTAGCGATCCCGGCGTCAAGAAAGGGTTGCTATTTCTGAGTCCAGTTATATGAGAAGTCTATGGTTTAGCCGCCTGTATGTTTATATTTGTTTGCTTTGCATGTGCTTCGTTTTTAGCACATCGTCTGATTCTTTCTATTTACTCATATGCCGTTTACTTCCAGTTTAAATATATAAAAAGTTATTTATAGCTGCACATGTAAAATGTCATCTATTTTGGATGAACCATTACCGTTAAAAGACTTTGATCAAAGTGACATTGATTCATATATATTGTTGATAAATGAATCAAACGAACACCATGGAGAGCGAGCTTCTCTTAAAGAAAAAATTAAAGGTGAAAAAATGTTCAAAGCGAACTTTATTAATGACTTTAAATTTAATATGGATCAAGTGGATATTTTATTTATTGCAGCATCCGTAAGAGCTGAGTTCAAGAAAATAATGTACGACGTGCATGTATCAATACGTTCCAATAATGAGGTAAGAAAACATTTTCTAAATCAAATTTAATCTATCATTATTAATTTTTTTTCTTTCTTTTAATTACGAACCTCTATATTTGTTGTACATTAAATATATATTTTCTAATCTTGCGCTGCAGTGCAGAAAATTATATGTTTGATAATTTTTTTATCTATTAAGTATTATATTTAATTCTAATGTTATTTTAAGTTTTTTTATTCTTTAAGAATATTTTATACACACATTTTGCTTTCACTGTGGCAGTTTCAGATTTATTTATTTACATTTGTTCCTGTGTTTTGTGTAGCATAACTTAGGTATAAATTGCTCTTATTAAAAACTAGAAGTTCATGTGGCATTTTCAGATTTTATTTATTTATTTATTTACATTTGTTCCTATGTTTTGTGGAGCATAAATAAATCTATAATACCGTAATTTCGGGTAGATAAGCCGCGGCTTATACATGTTTAAAAGTTAAATTTTACCTTTTGCGGCTTATCTGTCGGTGCGGCGTATACGAAGTATTAACGATTTTTTCCAGAAAAAAAATAAATCAGATCATGTAATACTATAGAGTGAAAATCTGAAAAACAATATTAAAAATGTTTCACCGATTAGAAATAACAATCATTTAAAAAAATATCAGGAAGTTCTTTTTTATTTCATTAAAAAAGAAAAAAAATCTATGCATGGTTTCTTTCTGCATAACGAAACGTATTACTCAAAGATAGTGATCTCATTCTGATAACGTTCAACTTCCCACTCCACCACAGAGTTGAATAAACAACTACAGATGGCTCTTTTCTTTTTCATAAACTAGGGGTTTTGGGGAGTGCTGTAATTTTCTAATAACTTTTTATATTTTAATAAAATTTAGTTACACAGCCTAATTTACTGTTATTGCAACTTGCTGAAAATTTGAACAAAATCGGACAATTAATAATGATGATTTTAATAGCTAAGAAAAAACGGGTTTTGCTTTTCATTTTTTTTTTCTTTTAAATTATTTTTTCTGTTTGCTTGCAGCTCAATAATTTCTTTTTACTGCACTTACGCAAAGTGAAGTCACTGACACATTTAAGGAATCCTTTTTCGCGGCGTTTTAATAGAAAAGAAAGTAGATTCTCTTGTTTTCTTTAAGTGTGCGCATTTGCGAATGTTGTATTTTTTATTTTCAATAATGAACGCATGTATTTAATTTTTGTTTATTTTAAAACTTTCTTAGAACATTTTATTTTAAATATTTACAGAATATATCAAATCGAGTACCAATTAATTTCTGTTAATAGACATTAATGTTTACAGTTAGTAGTGAAGAGATTTAAAAAAAAAATCTCTTTATACGTCTCTCCCAACTTTTGCCAATAGCTCATGTTGTCAAAATGATTATTTATCATTACTTATTTTCGGAATTTCACGTTGTGTTATTTAATTGATGGATTCGAATAAAAAATAGTGTTATTTGTAATACTAGCGTTATGTTTTATTTAAGAATTCCATAAAATATATTTCTACTTGCCGATTCAAGGCTGAAATGTGCGATGCAATTGGATAAATTCACAAACCAAAAGTTATTTATTTATTTATTTATTTTCATTATTTGAATTAAATTTAAAATTCTAATTTTTAAAATGGTTTTAAAAAATGCGCGAAAATCTTCAATATGGCGTGTATAGTAGTACATACACCACTTTCAATAAGTGCGGCTTATGCGCCGGTGCGGCGTATATGATGGAATTTCAGGGGTTTTTTTACCATTTTCGGACGTAGCGGCGTATACGCCAGGGCGGCTTATCTACCCGAAATTACAGTACTTATAAATTTGCTAAACACTTGCTAAAAACTGGAAGTTCATGTGACATTTTCAGATTTCATTTATTTATATTTACATTTATTTGTTCCTATGTTTTGTGTAGCTTAAAATAAATCTATGATACTTATAAATTGCTCTTATTAAGAACTAGAAGTTCATGTTCATCAACTTTCAATTTGTAAGAAGTAAAAAAAAAAAAGAGAATGCTAAAGTTTTTATCCCCCCCCCCTCCCCCATTCTTTCTATGTATAAAATATAAATGAATTTCCTTTTGGATTTCTTTTCACTAGATGTCTACTGTAACTAACAGCAAAACATTCATATTAGTTTTAGTTAATGAATGAAAATATATAAAAAAAAAAATACAGTAGACTCCCTCAAATCCGCACAGCTTGGGACCAGAGGTTGTGCGGATTTTAGAATTTTGCGGATTTCTGGTCATTGATTTGTTTACATTTTTGAAACATTAATTTGATTGGCAGTTAAGCAAGGGAAATTATAATGAATGCTTACAATAAAGTGAAACATTCAAATAAGTAAAATATTAAAATAATTTATTAGTTTAAAAGTAAGTAATTATTAAAATAATTATGTAAAATAAAAAAGTTACGAATGAAATCGATTCAATTCGATTCCAAAATTCCTATGCTGCCATCTAGTGATAGCAAGGAGAACAGTGTTAATGCTATTGTCAGTGTATATAGCTTATTGCACTCACTGTAACCTTTTCCATTGTTATTTGGAGTCCTGAATGCTTTTCTTATACTGCTTTGTATGTTTAGAAATAAATTTGTCTATAATTTAAAAAAAAAATTCCGCGAACAATAATTTTAAAATAGCGTTCCGGTTCGTGGATTTTTCCATTTCGTACCCTGGAAGTTTTGATATAGATATGCTAATTTATATCAAAATCAAAAGTAATGTAAATTTATTTAGTAATAAATCAGCTGTAATAGCCAAAAGAGAATGATTAACAAAAAATTTAGAAAAAAAACATTGCGGTAATTGCCGATTTCGGCGCCATCTTGAATTTTGTTTCTGCAACTTAACTGTAAATTTCATTGTTTACATCTGAAAAAATACGCGGATTTTAGGCGTTCGCGGATTTAAGGGAGTCTACTGTATCAACAAATTTCCTATTGTTTCTTCAAGCAATAAAATCAAATTCTATATTAAATTAAAATATTATTTATAATACTGCAAAAACATATTTTGAAAAGTTAGCTGCTTAAGTGAATCTGAATCAAAGTTTATTTCAGCTAAAGTCTTAAAATGCATCGCGTAAAAGCAATTGATTAATAGGCTTATATGTGCTATTATCCCGGGGTCCGCCATCTTGGATTTTTTTCTTGCATGAAAACTCCTTTTTCGCCAAGTAGTAATGTTGCCAATGGTTAAATATTGTTGATAGGTTAATATAATATTGAAAAAAACAATGGAATATAATGATTATAACTATTAATAAAAAAATAATTTTTAATTCAAGCTAAGAAAAAAATCCAAGATGGCGGACCCCGGGATAATAACACATCTGTTCCTCATTCTTAATTGGAAAGGAATTTATAGAAAGCAATGATTCAGTGTTTACATTGCATTTATAGACATCACATTTTCATTGTAATTGTTTTTCAAAAGATTAATTATTAATGTTAAAAAAAAAGTTTTTCTGATGACTCCATTCCACCCCATAGGGTGGGGTGGAGTCATCAGAAAAACTTTTGGAACAACTTGCGAATACGCCATCTTGTTTCTTTGTTGATCATCGCCGATTTTAAATTTCTTTATTTGGATTTATTTTTGTTGTTGTTTATGTTTGTTGTTTTTTATGTGTGTTGTTGTTTATGTTGTTAAATTAAGCATAAAGTGGTTATAAATGACCAACAAAGAAACAAGATGGCGGACTCCGGGCGTATTCGCAAGTTGTTCCAAACTTTTTTTTCTGATGACACCATCAGAAAAACTTTTTTTTCTGATGAGGGGTGGGGTGAAATGGGTAACCAAGTTTGAAAGGCATTCAAAGCAACCAATAACCCAAATTTCAGTTTATTATATATTTTATTACATCAAATTATTTATTGACAATTATATTGGCCAATTTTTTTTTTACTAAACTAGGGGGCTCTGCCCCCTACGAGCTACGCTCGCCAACCCCCGTTCAGGCACACCAAAATCCAAATGGTACGCTAATTTGATTGGCTTTAAAAATATTGAATTAAAATTTTAAAAAAACAGTAGCGATCTCTCTGTAAACGGGTTTCCATTCGTTTTCCTTGGATTGGGGATTTTTAAGACCAAATATGTTGCTGTTAAGAGATACAATGGCTGTTTTCGTATTTAATTAAAAAAATTAGTTGTTTGAAAATAAGCTAATGTAAAATGAATTAAGTAAACAGCGTCATTGTCTCCCGGTATTTTTTAGCAGCGCTATAAGATAGTTCTTTTAAATAATTCATTTTAAATGTATCTTTCAAATCTGACGTAATTTACACCAAACCTTTATTTCTCTTATTAATATTCACGTGAAAATACTTTTGTTGTTAGAAGGAAATATTATTTGCGCTGTCTTCGAATTCACGATAATAGTTGAAAAGATTATCTCAAAATATCTCGCGCAAATATATTTTTCAATTTACATTGTTTTGCCATATTTTTTGGCCATTTTAAATATGACGTAAAATTCAAGTGTAAATATGGTTCTTATGACGTAATTTTCCTACTTTTAACATGTAATCATTTAATTCTAATTGTAAAGTTTTTTTTCTGTTTGTAATAGTCACGTGTAAATAAATTTTTAATTTGAAGTAAACATTATTGTTTGCGCTGTTTATATACAATTGGCAACAGTTTAAATTAATGGCATTTTCTAAAATTTGTAAAAAATATCTCTCGAAATGCTGAAAATTTGAATTTAAAATAGAAATAAAACCTCAAAAAATGCGTCAAATAAGAAAAATAAATGCAATCTTCGCACCGGGAACTGATAACGTATAAAATGATCTAAAAAGGATTAAATTCTCATGTATAGTTTTTGCTAAAATAAAACTTTTTTAATGGAACGACTTTGTCCAACTTTGGCATTAAATATCTCTTAAAATAATTCTTCGATTTGAAAACTGTCTGCATCAGCGTGTTTATCAAACATTTTTCTATAATACCACCGATTTTCATATTTTTGTATGCAACAGTTTTCTTAATATTAACGATGAAAGGCCATGCTTAAGCATTCAAATTGGATGAGTTCTACCCGGAATATCTACGCAGATGTTCATTGGTCCATTTCCAAATCAAAACTTTTTTTTATATATAGAAGGATACGTAATTCCCTGATTATTAAGTGTTGGTTGGTTAAGCTTTCTGAAAGATGTTTACTGTCGATTTCTACCTTGTCATCTTTGTTAGGAAAGGTATAGAAGTTTCCTATTGATGACTTATACAGGAATTTTACAATGTAAGTAAGAGGATCTGATGTTTCAATCACTTGGGCATTAAAATATTTTTTAGATTTTTTTTCCTAAGTATTTTTTCCCTAAGCCTAATCATCTACCCATTTCACCCCACTTTACATTTTTAATTATAACTTTTAAAAAATAAACAATTTTTCTTACATGTTTATTTCAGTCAATAAAGGACACTGCTATGTACAAACTATGCAGTAAAAAAAATTATTTCTGCAATAAAATAAAAAAAATACAATAAAGTTAATGTAGCATGTGTAAGTGACATTGCCATTTACCGTGTGCCTTTCACAGCTGATTCTAAATGGGCTAAATGTTGCCAATATTTTCTTTTTCCAAACTTAAAATCAAAATTGAATGGTTGATAAATTATAGGGGGACCAGGGTACAGTGGACCACCCCTTATATTTTAGTTATTTTTAAAGCTTTTCTTTTAGGCTAATTGATAACAGCACTGGATTGATTACTTATAGCCTTCAGAACACATCGTTAGCTCAGAATGAACCCTTTTATTCTGACTGGTTGTTTTGAGCTCCTAAAAGTAAAAATTTTCATCATCATACTTCTCTTTATTGAGTAATTAAAGGTTATAGATAAATAAGATAAAACAACTTTTTTGAAAAGGTAAGACACTGGTCTTTATTTAATTTAAAAGTTTATATGCTTAAAAGAAATTCTTAAATAATATTTTTATGAATATGTATTGAACTTCAACATGGGGCACAGTGGACCGCCCATTGCTGGGGTACAGTGGTCTACAATGAATACTGCTCCTGTAATGAAGAATTTTCAAAATATTTAATAATTACTTTATTCTCTATAAAGAAATATTGTTTTAAAATAGTTATTTAACTATAAAATAAAGAAAACAAAGAAAAATGACAATTTTTTTAACCCTACAATGCATAGATTAGCCATTTGGCACACTTTAAATTTCATGTTATTATGTTGTTCGGATTATAATGTAGCCATCTTACACTTTAGTTTTCTCCTAAATTATAGATAACAGTTCACATGTGATTTTTAAAATAAGTTTTCTTGTTCAATATAGCAGTTTTTTTTTTTTTTTTTTTTTGTGTGTGTGTGTGTGGGGGGGGGGGGGGGAGGGTAGAAGGAGAGAAATGAAAATCATGCATTGTAGAGTTAACATATTAAGAAATGTTTTGTATTTACTGCCTTTGAAAAAAATAGCTGTAGCCTAATAAGTATTAGATGACCTCACTGGATTTGTTATTTATAACTTCAAAGCACATGGTTAGCTCATAATAAACTATTTTATCCTGACTATTTTAAGCTTCTAATAAATTTTTCATCATCATATTAGTCTTAATGTTTGCTGATTTTTTTGTACTTAATTAATAACTTGTTTGCCATCACTCCTGTATCTTATATTGTTATTTTCAAAATATAGCACATGGTTAGCTCATAATAAACTATTTTATCCTGGCTATTTTAAGCTTCTAATAAATTTTTCATCATCATATTAGTCTTAATGTTTGCTGATTTTTTTGTACTTAATTAATAACTTGTTTGCCATCACTCCTGTATCTTATATTGTTATTTTCAAAATATAATAAATTTTTTGATAATTCTTTAGTTTTATATGTTTTTTGTTTCAAAACGCTACTTGCAAATTTGTATTATTATATTATTTTGGAGGTAAGGGGGAAATAAAAAAGAATTAGATTAATTAAAAAATACATTATAAATAGATTTATATTGTATTTTAGACAATAACTAATAGTGGACCACTGTGCCCCAGTGGGTGGACCAGTGTATCCCAGAAGCGGGGTACACAGGTCCACTTCACAAGTGTATGTAAAAAAAAATTTTTTTTGAAAAATGTATTGGAAATTATGTTCTGTGAAAATTATGAGGCATGTAGAAAGGTTTAAAGAATATTCAAAAATATTTTCAGGTAGATTGGTCTCTCTGTTAAAGAGAAAAAAAATGTTAACTGCAAAAGTGGAACACTGTACCCTGGTCTCCCCTATACATGATTTACAAATATTTTTTGTACATAGTATGATTTTAATTCCAGGGGTCGATCCAGGCAAAATTTGGGGCCTATTTAGGGCCCTTTCACAAAAATCTATTTAATAAAATAGGCTCCTTCACAAAAATAAATGCAATAAAATGGGCCCCTTCACAATAATAAATGCAATAAAATGGCCCTCTTCACAAAAATAAATGCAATAAAATGGGCTCCTTCACAAAAATGAACTTAATAAAATAGGCCCCTTCACAAAATTCCTTTTCATAAAATAGGCTCCCTACGTAGCATTCTTTTTCATAAAAACAGTTTTAAAATATGTAATTTGTAAAAAAAAACCAGGTCACGAAAAACAAAAGCTTTATCAAGGAGATTTAAAGAATGTTTTTGTTCATAAATTCTTGGTTCAGATTTGAGTAACCGGATTTCAACTTTCGTTACAAAATGTTATTTTTCACAAAAATATTATAAAATTCACAAAAATAACTTTTACTTTTCACAAAATGGGCCCCAAGAATAAAAACCTGCATCGACCCCTGAATTCAGACACAAAACAGTATTACCCATTCCACCCCACCTGACTCTATAAATGTATAATACTTAAGCGAGTTAATTTTAAGTGATACTAACACATGTCATATCATTAACAGACAAATTTAAAGTAGCCACTTTTGTTTTAAAGGCTTTATTATTCAAAATTTTCATAGTCAAAGTATTCCTTTTTTTTCCTTTTGTATAGTTAAAAGTGCCAGATTTTTAAATCATGTTTTCATAATCTAACATCAGTTTGTATTCAAGTATTTTATGTATATTAAATCAAAATCAATCATAATTTCCGAATTTCCCATGTTTCACTCAATAAACATAGCTTAGGCATCTATTGTAAACGTTTTCATTTACATTTTTTAACAGATTTTTTGTTGAAATAATTGTTTCTACAATATTTTTCTGTAAACGCTATTTCATTGTTTAACTTTTGTCCTAAGCTGTATAAGTGGCACGGCTGGATTGTTTTAGCAGATTTGTTTAAATTTAAATTTGGTTTATTAGTTTTTGACTTGAAAATATATTTTTATGTCAAAATTTGATGTCAATTTTTGAACCGTAAAACTTTGACATATAGTTCCTATTGCAAAAAAGTTTAAAATTAGCTAAATTATCACTGTTTGGGTCGAAAAGTGCCTTATTGAAAAAAATCTTATATGAAAATTAACTTTTTACACAGCCCCCCATATCCTATAGGACAGGGTCAGCGAACCTATGGCATGTGTGCCACTCCTGGCACACAAAAGAACATTTTTGGCATGTCGTTGATTGAGGTTTTAAATCAAGATACAGTGACATTCATTACACAAAATATACCGAAATAGATATGTTGAGCTTGTTTACATTCGATATTGAAGAATTTAAATTGCAGCTTATTAAATCCCAATTTAGTGGATTATGGGTTAAAAATTTTGTCAAACAAAGACTAGATATGGAAAATATTGAAAAGATTATTAAGAAATATAAGTAAAAATGCTGGATGATAAAATTACAGCAACTTGGAATTTAATTCCAGAGTTTTTTTTAAGAAACTGGCATTTGCATTTAAAAACTTTTCTGCCTATCTACGACTGTGTATAATTATTTTCACACGTGATAATATTAAAACTTAAATATAAACTATTTGTCAGATAAAACCAGTTCAGCTTGCATTCTGTTAAATGAAATGAACCTTATTCCCCCCCCCCCCCCCTCCCTGCAAGATGCAACAATAGAAATCGATTTTAAATGCATTAAATTTCTTTATTATTATTTTCTAAAATGTTTATTTCTATAAATATTACAAAGTAAGACTACATGTATGTTGCCCATAATTTTAAAATCCCAATAAATAATTTTCGAAAAATTTTAATTCCATTAAATTCGTTTTATAGATGGCACACCATGGCTACAAATTATATTTTTTTGAAAAGTTGGCACGCAAATGAAAAAAGGTTCACCAATCCTGCTATAGGATATATTTAGATATGTTTTGATATATTAGAATGTTTCTCATCATGCTCCGACATGGAAAAAAAAAATGTTTTCTATGCCCAAAATTTACTGAATTATGAGAGTTTGAAATTTAGAAATTTTTTCCATGTAACATAGAGTCTGAAGTTATGCGGAGTTTTGATTTAGCCACATATAATGGAGATTGTGTTGAATGTGAAAATTTTTCAAATTTCAAACTCATATTAGTTAGTTTTAGTCATAGAAAAATGTTTTTCATTTTGCATGTCAGAGCATCAGGAATATCTTTAAAAAATAACTTATAGGAACTGGTAGCTGTATAAAAATTCCATTTTAGTAAATTTTCAAAAATGAATTTTTACACTCAAAAGGTGACTAACATAATAATTTAGCTAATTTTAAACTTTTTTGCAATTGGAACTGTATGTTTAATTCTAACTAGAGATGCAACGAATATTCGGCCTGTCTGCCGAATATTCGGCTTCGGCTGAATATCAAGTCCATTATTCGACCTTGGCCGAATAATACTGTAATAAATGTTTTTACATTTACACAGTATAACTTTTTAATTTGACAATTTATATTCATCATGTATAATGAAAATTTTATTTGAAATTAACTAACACTTTTTTTCCCATTAACTTTCATACTCCAAATGGGTTTTATCTACCCATTTTTATATAACAGGCTAATTTAGGAATCATGTTAAAAAAAATTTATGCTGTATCAGTAAGTACAAAAAGTATCTGTAATAAGCTAACATAATCTGTTAAATTTAAAATTAATCTATTCAAAATTGTTTTAATACAAGATAATTCAATTTTTTCTTTTTTTTTCTTTTCTTTTCTTTCTTTCTTTTTTTTTTTTTTTTTTTTTTATCATAATGAGAAGTTTAACATTGATCCCTTGTTACATAAAAAATATTTCTTTCAATAATATTTTGAATTATACCTATAAAGAACATAATATATGATTGATTAGATATAGATGTATTATATCATATGTATAAGATATTTAAGTCTTATATGTTGCAATACTTAAGGGTTTTTTTTTTAGTAAGATACGCTTAAAAGTTAAATATAATTTAAGTGATTTTTTTAAGTGTGTTACTATTTCTTATTAAATAATGAAAGAAATATAAATACTAAATTCTTTTAATTAGTAATGCATATTATGTTTTAGATATTTTTTTCAAGAATAGCATTGTAATGTTTATATTTGCCTTAAAAAACAGTTAAAATATTTTCAATAAATGTAGATTGTGATGCAGAAATAATAATAATTCAGCATTCTCAGATGATAGTCTATTTCTTTTTCTTTCTTTCTTTTCTTTTTTTTTTTTTTTTTTTTTTTTTTGTAAATGTTACCTGCTTCTGAAAATAATCTCTCACTATATATGGTACTTCCTGGTGCAGAAAGGTACTTTTTGGCTAATTGTGAAAGGTTTGGAAAGTCTTCCGAATTTTTCGCCCACCACTCTAAAGGACACTGTTGTCTTTCTAGTAGTGGATGGGAAAGAAAATTACTAATTTCTTTTACTTCTTCACATTGAGGGGCACTTTCTGTAGAGGCTTTGTTGCTGACAGCAAAGAAAAAAAAATTGTTAATTGTGAGCTTTATAAAGTCTACAGTGATTTCTTTCTACCATTTTAGAGGATATTCATTTCACCCTTTCTATCAGTGTTTTTTCTTAAGATATTAAGATTTCTTATTTTTTATTTTATTTCATCTGAAAGTTGAAACTTATGTTTCCTAGTACTTTTAAAATGTTGTCATTACTTTAAAATGTATCAACAACACACATAATATCTATTAAAATGTAACTAGACAGTACCTGATGAGGAACTTTTGCTAAGATTTTTTTTTTTTGGGGGGGGGGGGGTGCCGAATTATATTATTGAGGCAATTTTTAGGCCGAACATAGCCGAATATTTTTTCAGAGTAAAATAATGCTTTAAAAAATTAAAAATTTGTATATAAATAATTTTTTAAAAGAAAACAATACATTTTAATTGTGAAATATACAAGAATTGTGCATATAATGCATACTATATTTTGTTTTTAGGCAAAAATAAATTCATTATTTGGCGGCCGAATATTCGGCTGTAACTTGGCCGAATATTCGGTTATTCGGCCAAATCACTATTCGTTGCATCACTAATTCTAACGATTCAGAAATTAATTACTAGACACCAATTAGGATAGACACAATATATACAGCCAAACCTGTCTCTTAAAATCCTGTATATCTTAAAATTCATTGATATCCCTGTATGCAAAATTGTTTGTATTTATACCTCTGTATAGCTCAAAACTTTTGAATCTCAATTTTTTTTTCTTTCTCGTGAGATTCGGGATAGACAGGTTTGACTGTATAACATAGTGATGGGCGTTTCTGAGAAATTTGAGAATCGATATCATATAAAACAGAATCGATCCCAATAAAAATCGATTCCCAAATTCTAGAATTTATACTTGAATCGATATTTCGATGTTCACAGATTCACACAGATAAGCTGAAAAATAGTAATTCCAAAACGTAGCGAATCAGCAGGGCCGTAACGACTACCTCTTACCCCTCACCTCCATTTATGGGTGCCCTAGACAATGTTAGGGGCCCAGAAGTAAGCTACTACAGACCTTTGAGTCGAATAATAAGGTTTTTTAACTTTTAAAATTATTATTTTTAAGATGCAATTTTGATAATTTATATTATATTTAAATTTTATTTTAAGAAAGATCTTGGTCAGATAAAAAGAAAAGAAAGAAATGTTTTTTTTTTTTTCATCCGGAAAAGATGTACTTCCTACTCTTATTTCCTTCAACCAAACAGATGGGGGCTTACTTCCTATAAACATCATTCTTCTTAAAAATGCACAGATGAGCGAAATTTTGAAGGCTCTAAATTTATTTTAAAAGTTAAATGGTTTTTCAGTCTTTTTAGGACCCCTATAAGCGAGGGGGAGATGCAAGTATTGCAAATCTTCTTTTAAAATAGCTGTGATGATGTAATTAACCAGTCATCACATACTAATTATCCCCCAATTAATAAGCGAAATTTTCCTTTTAATAATATATTTAACTAATTGTTTTTTTCTTTTTTTAAAATATAGATCTCCTTATCTCATTTACAGTTTATAAATATCTTTCTTTTTAATGTTTACCAAATTTTCAGCTGTTAAGGGAAAAAAAAAGTTCTCATCCTAGAGCCATTAACAGTGAAATAACGTACAGTAAAACCCTGGTTATCTGAAAAGCATGGGACCAAAGTATTTTCGATTGACTGGGGTTTCATAGGAATTTTCGAATAACCGGGAGGCTTATGGTGAAAATTTGTTTCATGAAAAGCTGTGATCGTAATTTAGAAGATATTGAAGAATGTTGAAAAACAAAAGAAAATCATAACATATTGTGTAAAAAAAATTAAGTGCTGTGCATGTTTATCTAATAAAATGCCCGAAATAACGCAATGGACCAAATAAGTAAGTTAACTCTGTTTATTTATTTCCTAAAGAACGTACTTTTTTAACACTATTTCTACCAGTGTCCAATAATGCCTTTCAAAGTTTTGATTTTTTCTTATTTTGCTTTTAATTTTTAAAGCTAATAAGTATTAAAACAACTGTTCAATGTACAGTGAATTCTCGATAAGTCGAATATTCGTTTAAGTCGAAGTTTACACGAAGTCCCGACCCCTTTATTACCAATCAGTGTTAAACTTTCTCGTTTTGTCGAAGTCTACATCTTTTAAGTCGATTTTTTTCAGAAACACAAATAACAGTAATTGGACTAATTTCTTAATTTTTCAGCCACAGCTCAAAAATGCTGCCACTTTCTGTTAGATAAAACTTTTCTGAACTCCTTCGCGGCCTTAGAAGGGGACTATTTTTACTTCCCACCTTGGACAGTGAGAAGAGTCTGCGAGTTTGCAATTTCTCCTTTACGTAATCCCTTTTCTCAACTCTCAGGTGGCTAAGTGTATTCAAATTTGCCAAATTTCACACGCTTTTATGGAAATTTTTTTTTTTTTTTTTAAATCTTTCAATTCCATTATTGAGATTTCATTCCGGTTTTTTGTTTTAATTTGAGTCTTGTCATTTTAGTGTTTATTGCTTTCACATCGTGATACATTTTTAGTCGGGTTTTTTAAAATGTCGAAGCGGAAATTAGAAATTCCTACTTTAGAACAAAAATTAAATTTGATAAGAGATTTTGAAAACAATCCTAATTTAAATAAAATGATCTAACCCTGAAATATGGTATCCCTCGCAACACTCTATCTACCATAGGGGAGACCGGGGCTAGTTGGCTACAGGGGTAAGTAGGCGCAGTCCTTATAAATCGGCTGTTTGTGGATAGATTACGCACCCAGTCACAGAGTACCTTTCTTCTTGCTTTTTACAATCCTCATTGTAGTTTTGCAGCGATACCTACGTTCAGTGGACATTTATTACGATTTTTCTGTTTTTTGCACTCATAAGTAAATTTTTGTTGCTTCATTCTTTTTCTAATTTCTAATACTTATCTTAATAATTGCTATTTAACTTGCGCAGTCTTTCTTAGTGTATGATTAACTGTACCTACCCCATATGTGTTTTACTAGGATTATTTATGCTTAGATGGTTATGTGTCCCTTTTGTGAAGAAATTCCTTATGGGGCTAGTAGGCACATTGAACACGGGACAAGTTGGCTCGATGTCTGATGTGTGCTGGTAGCTTGAAAAACAGAAATCACTGAGAAAAGTGGTTGCAATGCAAGATTTTGGGCACACGAGGCTTGCCCAAACGGAGAAACTCGTTTTTTTTTATTTGTAACAACTGTAACTTTGATGATGATATCGAGTAGGATAGAAGATAATCATTATTATTGTTTTATTCATTATTTTTATGTCTGTATAATTTAGAATTTACATTGATCGGCGATAACGCCATTGTTTAAACGTACTGGTAATAATGAAATTGATTTCTCTTAACTGCGTGTCTTATTTAAATTTTTATAAAGCGTGTGCCAACTTACCCCATAGGTATAGGCAACTTGCCCTGTGACGGAGTAGGTTGGCACATAATTTTCTTTTCACTTTAGGCTTCCGCTAAACATAAACTACAAAAGCTACAAACTCAAAACTCCGGGTATTTATAGCCCAAAGTACAGTTAAATTTTCATAAAAAACTTAAACAAAAAATTAATAAAAATCAATAATTGAAAACTGCGCCTACTAGTCCCACTCTCCCCTACTCAAAGATAAAGAACGCATTTTCAAAAGACATAAGTCAAGTGTCAACCAAAGTGTAAAAGGATGAATACGTGTGCCTTCCAAGATATCGAAACAGACCTCGTAAAGTGGTTTACATCTTGCAGTACACAGAAGAGTACAATTCCTTTAAGTGGTACGATGTTACATAAGAATGCTTTGGATTTCACAAAATTATTGAATGCGGAAGGATTCCCTGCAAGCACGGGATGACTGAGAAAATTTAAAGCTAGACACAACATTGTGTTTCAGACATTAGACACTGAAGCAAAAGATGTATCTGATACGCTGTGTGATGAATGGAAGACAGTTTTACTATCCAAACTTCTTGCAGGCTATAGTGCGGACGACGTTTACAATATGGATGAAATAGGAGATTTTTACAAGTGCTTTCCTAAAAAGACAATGATGTTTAAGGGGTAATCATGTTCCGGTGGAAAGTTAAGTAAAGAACGTTTATATGTGCTTGTCGGAGAAAATGCTTCTGGAACAGAAAAATCTAGACACACGGCAGTGTGTCAGCCAAGTTCGCCTGACATAGCCGTGTGTTATTTACACGAACCATTTCGAGCTGTTTTCATCTAATTTCAATGCTCTACAACTGAAAATCTATGAGACCTACGTACTTGTTATACGAAATGTGTAGTAAGGCCACCCTAATTACCTAAAATCCAAAATTTTATAAATAACGCATGATTAGTTTCCGAGATAATGACATTTGAAAATGTCTGATATCCGATAATTTTACCACTGACTGACTGACTGACTGACTCACTCATCAAAAAGATCTCGTATATCTACTGCAGCTACAGACTTCAAATTTGGTGCGAAGTTCGTTTACACTATAAAACTGAGGAATAAAATAAAAAAATTGTGAAAATCGATTAATTACCCACCTGGGGGTGCCCATTTTTACTTTACCATTGCATCTATTAGGCGAAATTTTAATTTGCCGTAGGAGGGGACGCTGTTCTGTCGCCAAATACCACCAAGTTTCTCGCCAACATGGCGATATGTCGCCAAATTTGGCGACCAAAATTAGTCGCCAAAAGTGACGCCACCTTGGCGATATCTCTGATATTTCGCCAAATTTCCATAGACTTCCATTGTAAACCTATCTACTTACTGGGGGTTTATCTGGGTTTACTTGCTTACAGAAAATCAACAAATTGAGATATTCTGTCCGTCACAGAGCCCGTTCTCAGAAACTATACATGTTGGAGGCGTGAAATTTTGCATATTTACAGCTGAACACCTCACATCAAATGACAAATCATAAAATTTTGAAAAAGTTGTAAATTTAACCCTTTGGGGTCTCACATGTGTATTTTAAACAGTCCTTTCTAAGTGAGCCCCTAATTAAGTTGGAGGCGTGAAATTGTACATAATTATAGCTGAACACCTCACATCAAACGACAAATCATAAAATTTTGAAAAAGTTGTACATTTAACCCTTTGCGCTCCCACATGTGTATTTTAAACAATTCTTTCTAAGTGAACCCTAATTCGGTTGGAGGCGTGAAATTTTGCATACTTATAGCTGAACACCTCGCATCAAGCGAGAAATCATAAAATTTTGAAAAAGTCGTACATTTAACCCTTTGGGCTCCCCCATGTGTATTTTAAACAATTCTTTCAAAGTGAGCCTCTAATTAGGTTGGAGGCTTGAAATTTTGCATTCTTATAGCTGAACACCTCACATCAAACGGGAAGTCATAAAATTTTGAAAAAGTCGTACATTTAACCCTTTGGGCTTCCACATGCGTATTTTAAGCAATTCTTTCTAGCTGAGCCCCTTATTAAATTGCAGATTTGAAATTTTGCATACTTATAGCAGAACACCTAAAGCTAGGCGACAAATCATAAAATCTTCAAAAAGTCTTACGCTTAAGCCTTTGAGCTACACATATGTATTTTAAGCAATTCTTTCTAAGGGAGTCCCTAATTAAGTTGGAGACATGACTTTTTGTATACGTATAGCTGAATACGTCAGAGCACACGACAAATCATAAAACTTTCAAAAAGTCTTATATTATTTACTCCTCCGAGGTCTAACTCGTGTATTTTAAGCAATTTTTCTAACATCCGCCTTTTTCACCCGGGGAGCACTTTTCCAACTTTTGCTGACACCCCTTTGACCATTCTTTCATATTATGCACCATAGTCTTACATATTTTAGTTCCATTTTTTATCGCCAGGTGCACCTACTTATCTCGGGTACTATGGGCTCAATCCACTCGACTAATATATCTACGGATAGTTTCGTTCGGATAGAGGTTTGTTTAGAATAGAGTACGCCCCTGGTAGCGAAATGTGGAACTAACAGATTTTTCAAAAGGATAAAGTGTTTTGAAAGGAATATTAAACAAAACCCTCTGTGCGATCTGTGATCACACTTACCCACTTGTTATTTTCAAAATCATCAGAGAAAAGTTTATTTAGTTAATTAAATTTAAAAATCCAGGGAGGGGCAATGTCCTTCCTCTGCACTGCCTCTTTGCCCGCACCCATGGATGAATGATACATAGTGTGACATAAGCACATAACTTTATATTTCACTTCCAGTACAAAAAAGCAGGCCCAGCTATAGGATATTTAATTGGAAATTTTAATATAGGAATTTAATAGAAATTGTTGTTTGAGAAACAATAAAAATTTCGAATCAATACATTTCGTTTCAAAACATGCATTCAGTGTAGCAGTATTAAAATATAGATTTCTGCCGCAAAGTGACAGCCATATAGTTTGTTGTAGGAAATTAAAATTAAAATTGAATGTTGCTTGGTGAATAAAATAGTCTCATGTAAACACATTAAAAAACATTAAGTAAAGTGTCTAAATATATTGTAACTTTACAAAAAGTAATGATATCTAACAAAAACATAGCTGTGAAAAAAGGGAGCCAAGTTCTGTAAAGACAATGGCAAGAAAAGAAGTGATATCTAAGTGGGTGCCAAGTTCAAATAAAATTCACTCAAACTTACCTACTGAAGTATTATAGAATTTTTTAAATTGTTTAGAAAGAAAAATTATTGATAGCATATTAATAATAAATCTAGAACTTGGCAAGTTTTTGATAAATGCTATGCCTATCAATTTCATGTCTTAATAAAATGATGATGATTAACAACAATGTCATTATAAAAAAAATTATATAGTTATTATTATAAACAAATGACTCATGTTAAAGATTTGATAAACCAATAAATACACAAATACATTCCCGCTCGTCTTTGGTTATCATTCTAGCACCCACCCTTCGGAAAACTCAATGCAAACAGACTAGGCCTGAGAAAGCGGCCTGAGAAGGCAAAGCCTGAGGGCCTCAGGCAAGGCCTGAGAAAGAGACAGTTACCTTTACGCTTGTTCTTGGTTATCCCTCTAGAGACTGCACCCCTTTTTATCCCTTCACGGGCAAAGACATTCGTGACAGGGGCATTCGTGACATGCTGAAATGATTCAATCACACCAGAATTTAAAAACAAATTTATTTCAAAATGGGTAAAAGCTTCTTTTCACGTATTTAATAAAATTAAACTTTTTAGTCCTGAATTCTAGTGTCAATGTGGCATTTTTCAGTTAAAATTAGGTGGGATATATTTTATCACACCATCCTTCAAGGGGAAGGAGCTCACTCAAATGAAGGCTTTCAAACATGAAATAACAAGTTTAGATATAATAATGCCATTAATGAAAATAAATGACGTGTAGGTAAAAACTTGCCAAGTTCTAGATTTATTATTAATATGCTATCAATAATTTTTATTTCTAAACAATTTAAAAAATGCTATAATACTTCAGTAGGTAAGTTTGAGTGAATTTTATTTTAACTTGGCACCCACTTAGATATCACTTCTTTTCTTGCCATTGTCTTTACAGAACTTGGCTCCCTTTTTTCACAGCTATGTTTTTGTTAGATTACCTTTACTGGTCATCGCTAAGTACAAAAATCCTCACTGTTCCAAACATAAAAAGTCACTTCTGGTAGAGTAAAGATCCAATAACAAGGTTTGAATAACACTGATATTGTTCGAGGAGTACATCAGAAATTTAGATGTCATGTTTCATGCAAAAAAGAGTAAAATGTTTATCTTTGTTGATCCGTGTACAGGTCACGATCAACTTTTGAACTTGAAATCTATCAAGTTACAATTTCTCCCTCCTAACACAACTTCTAAACTACAGCCAGCAGATGAGAGAATTCTTAAATGTTTAAAAAATTCCTACAGAAAAGGGTGGAAGGCAATCGAAGATGACAAAAACGGAATAAATCAAATGTGTGATGTGTTAGAAGCAATTAGACTGATTTCAAGTCCCTGGAACAATGACGTGAAATAAATCACTATCAAAAATTGCTTCAGTAGATGTGACTTCTTTGCAAGCAATGCGCACTCATGTGTTGTGAATGAAAATCTACACGATCAAGTTATTTCTGAAAATGCCGATAATGAGTTTTTGAATATTGACGAAAATGTCGCAGTTTGCGAAGAAATTAGTGCTTCAGATATAGTTGAAACAATCAAAAAGGTGGAGAGTGATTCTGAGTTTGAGGATGATGAGGAAGTAAATTGCGTTTCATCTCCAAACAATCAAGAAGCACATGCGGCAATGACGACACTACAGCAGTATCTCGAAAGTAGAGACGGTATGGACGATACTCTTTTCCTTTGTTTACATACTTCCTGACATGTGAAAGAAAAAAAGTTTCTTCAGTCATAATTAACAAGTTTTTTCGGCAAACTTGAGTTTGTAAGTACCTTATATGTAGCATTAAATTATGTATCTCTTTAGCGCTCATTTTCCAGACTCCGTTATTACAGTATAATTGCAATTCCTATGCATATGATTGAATTATTTTTCATATATTTTCTGTATGTATTTAAGGATTTTTGATAAGTCAAACTTACGATAACTCGAATATTTTTGCCGGTCCCTTCGAATTCGACTTATCGAGAATTCACTGTATTAAAAATGATTGGAAATTGTTTTGATCTAAAACTTACAAATAAAACAGTACTCATAAATCAAACTATGTTCAAAGGTGTCGTTTGACACCGGTAAAAATAGTGTTGACAACAAAATTTTTCACATTTAAAAAGGACTTGGAATTTTAAGGTATTTTGGTTAAGCCGATTTTTGGATAACTGTGGTTCTACTGTACTTTTCTCTGGTTAACAATAAAGAAAAATATATTCTTTGATTATATGTTTTTTTCCCCCTCAGCAGTAATCTAAAAACTTTAAACAGTTATTGATTCATTTGCTGACATGCAGAGTGCACTCACAAGAACAATAATAAAAAAGAAAAGTGCCCAGTTAAACTGATGGCATTGAGCTCACAGGCTATTCACACTAACTGAATATTATGCTCTTATTTCAAAGAATAATGCCCCTCGAAAAATAAATTAAGGGAGAAAGGAGAAATTGCTCCTCCCCGTTTCTCCTCTTTATACTTAACCAATGACCCTTCGAATGTCATCAGGGAAGCGCCTTATTGAAATAAACTGGTATACAAAATTTGGAGCAATTCGGATAGAAAAGCCCATTTATCTAAATTATTATTTGTGTTAGCCTCCTGTTCCCCCCCTTTATATTTAACCAATGAACTTCCAAATCTAATAGGGGAAGCGCCTTATCAGAATAAACCGGTATACCAAATTTGAAGCAAATTGGATAGAAAGACCCATTTATCTAAATAAGGGAGATATTAGCCTCCCGTTCCCCCTTTAGACTATAACAATGAACCTTCAAATCTAATCAGAGAAGCTTGTTATCAAAATTAACCGGTATACCAAAATTTGAAGAAAATCTGATAATTCTGCATGAAAAACCTATTTATCTAAGTTAAGAGGGGATTATCCCTCCGTTCCCCCCTTTATACTTTACCAATGAACCCCCAAAACTAATCAAGGAAGTGCCTTATCAGAATGAACCTAGAAATTTTTTTGAAGCAAATCGGATATTTCTATCAAGAGTTATTGTGTGATGTACAGTCGTGGAAAAAAAAAAAGTAAACACCCCCTACTAACTCCTCAACAAATCATCGTAGAAGAAAGTTACTGGTACCGAACGATTGGAAATAAAGTCTACTTTTAAAGGATGTATATAAAATTTTCTTAGGGGTCATCTACATATTAAAATGAATCCAAACTTCATTTTTTTCAATGGCAATACCCAATTTTAACGAGATATTTCAAATTTTCAGTTCAAACTATGCCTAGACACCAAATTTCAAGTCATTTGAATGATAAGTTTTTGAATTATAAACATTCAAAATTGAGTGCTTCTAATGTTAAATTACATTTTCATATTTTTATTTATATCTCCCGAAATTATGCTCCTAATGTGCTAATTTTTTTTGTAGTAATAATACTAATATACCCAAACATAAATAAGCTGAATTTGCAATTTTTATAATTTTATGATATGAATTATGAAATTAATATTCGAAAAAATTATGAATTGCAACCTACAATTTTTTTGATGGATTTAGATTTATTAAGTTTTGCTTTATGGAAATTTAAAAATTTCACATTTTTCTTCCAAGTAGTTTTCAAATTATGCTTAAAAAATGACAAAATGATGGTTTAAGGGGCCATCTGTGATGGAAGTGAGTAGACATTTTGAAATTTATTCTGCTGTACTGTAATCAAACAGGTTTCATTGACGCTTAAACGTGAAGGCAGCTCTCTCGGTTAACAATCCAGTACGGAACTTCAATTTGGATACAGCCCTTAAAATACGCTCGTTTTAAAATAGTTAATTTCTCGGAAACTTATGGTACGAATTGCATAAAAATTCGTCTTTAGGTTAATTGAAGGGTGTAGAGTTCATTTATGCTGTCAGAATTGGGTACTGCTATTGAAAAAAATAAAGTTATGGTTCGTTTTAATATGTAGATGGCCCCCTAAGCATATTTTATATACATCATTTAAAGGTAGACTTTATTTCCAAGCGTTCGGTACCAGTAACTTTCTTCTACGATAATTTGTTGAGGAGTTAGAAGGGGGTGTTTACTTTTTTTTTTCCACGACTGTACATGCGTACATACATACATACAGAACTGGCGGACACATTAGCTCTCAGGCTTTGATAGCCTGTGAGCTAAAAAGTACCTAGAGCATGTAACTAGGGGGAGCGGTGTGTGGAGGAGGGACAGAAAATAAAAGAGGACATTAAAAGCTTACCAACGATATGTTACACGTATAGGTGAAAATTGGCGGTCGCCACTCGCCACGTGGCGATTAAAGTTGTAAAAGTGGCGATTAAAAAATCGACCATCGATCGCCACCGTAGTCGCCACTCGCCAAGTGGCGATAAAAATCTGTTATAGATCGCCAAGTGAAATATAGCTTTTTTTCATAGAAACATGCGTCTCTACTTTGATTACATCTAATTAGCAAACTGGTTAATTATTTTTTCTACCGGATGCAAACAGATTGCAGTGATTTAGCTGTATTTTCAATATTTTGGCTTTTTGCCATTGGCCTTCAGTTGGATTATTTTTACAAGAAGTACAGTTTTATTCTGCAAAATATGTTCATCAGCTTTGATTCCACATGCATTTCAAATAATTTCTTTTCTTTTTTTTTTTTCACCGGATGCAAGCGTGTTTTAAGAACAGTGCAGTATTTTCAATATTTTGACTCCTGCCACATGCTCACCAGTTAGATTATTTTTCTTGAAGAGATATTGTTTAATCCTGCGAAATGCACTCACCAGCTTAGATTTCAGCTGTATGTAATTAATGTGTGTAGTATGTTAATAACACATTTACTTATTAAATAAAATACAAATAACATTTTATTGTGTTTTATTTGATTATTTTTTTATTGTATACACCTAACTGTTGGAATTTTGATTTAGTTATTTTTTTATATAAAGAAAGTAATAGTAATTTGATTGATAATAGTGTTTATGAACATATACAAATAATCTAAAAATATATTCTAAAATAAATCAATATGATAATAGATTTTGTGGTTTTAAAGTGTAATTTTCTTGAATTTCGACTGCTTCCCTATTCTTATCACGAATAGTTGGCTGGTATAAAACTCTGATTTATAGAAAAATATGTATATATACAACAATTATAGTTTATCTAGATGTCAAGAAAGTTTGAAACATTATAGTGGCCACTAATGAAACTGAGTCTACTGGCCACTGGCTACTAACTCAATTTCCCAGTTTTCACCTATAGTTACACGAGATGGTTTGGAAGAAACAATAAATATGCCCTCTGGGAGACAGGTAAGTCCCAAATGGCCGTAGGGGCGACCCCAAATGTATCTTTGGTCAAGGTTTCAAAATGTAGATTTATAATAAAATTGAACGAGAATTGGACATTTTAAAAATTGCATGCATATTTTGAACGGCCCTGTAAAAAATTGCAAACTGAATTTTTCATAAAAATTTTTAAAAATTTATTTTGCAAATATTTCCACTATAAAATAAATTTATATTTTATAGGTGTTAACTGCCACTTGTGGATGTCCTGGCGGCATTTCTCCAGCAGGATGCAAACATGTTTTTGCGGTTCTACATTTTGTTGCAGACTATTGCATAAAAAAACTTCACTTAGCACCAACTGAAACACTTCGACAATGGCATCAGCCGTCAAAAAAAGTATGTTGCTCTCCAAAGAAAGTTGAAGACTTCACTTCCCAAACCCCTGTATTGAAAAATTCTTCATCAGATGTAAATTTTAATGCTTTATTGGATCTGCCATTTAATACACCTATATTTTCAGTTTTAGCAGATCCAAGATTCAATTATGAGGAGGAACTATATAAAAGTTCCATTCCTTTGCCTGCAATGGATGACTGTATAGATGTTCTAAATGCATATCCAGAGGATATGTGTTTAGAAAATGTACAATATTTCCTTAAGAATGTGAAGTTGAGCAAACAAGAATGTCAAGAGATAGAAAAAAAAACTATGTGCCGTAATAAATCTGTGTTGAAAGCAGAAAGAAAATTAAGAATTGCTGCATTTAATTTTCATAGAATATTAAGAAGAACTGATCATTTTGATAACTTAAGTATGTCAATTTTGAACCCTCCAGGTATTAAAAATATTCCTGCAGTGGAGTTTGGAAAGGTTTATGAAAATAAAGTTAAAACAATGGTTGATGAAATATTCACTGAATATAGATTTCGCAATGTGGGTTTAGTTATAAACCCACATTTTCCATACTTAAGGGCTTCACCTGATGGACTACTATTTAACAATAATGATCAAATGCTAGTAGTAATTAAAATTGTTTACAACATAAATCATGAATCATTGGATAATCTCCTTAAAAGCAAGAACTTTTGCTTGGAAAAAACCAATAACATCTTAAAACTGAAACAGAACCACATGTTTTTCGACCAGATACAAGGTCAACTCGCAATTTCAAACATTAACAGCTGCATTTTTGCATTGTATTATGATGACGACAAACTTTATCAAGAAAAAATTATGAGAGACAATAATTATTGGACAACTAATTTTGTGAAACTGCGAGATTTTTATTTTAATTTTCATTTAAAAAATTTAATGCGCCGATAATACTGTTTTAACAAATTAATGGCATAATGGTATACATATTTTAAAGTTTTAATGTACAATATGCAGGGTTGCAAAAAAGCCAGCTAAAAATAAAAAAAAGCCATGCCAGTGGCTTTTATTGGTTTTAACCGGCTTTTTTTGGCCAAAATTGCCTTTTATACAATGAAGCATCTTAATTAGGGATTGACCGAATACCGAATAGTTGATTCGGTATTCGGTGGTTCGGCATGTAAACTGAATATTCGGCTTCGGCCAAATACTTAAAAGTATTCGGCCGAATAATTGGAGATAAGTATTTTTTTAGAATTGGAAGAATTCTCTTTTACTTAGCAGTAGAATAGGATAAACAATGAGTTTCAATATTATGTGCATGAGTTCAGAATTCAGCTGCACTACAAAAAACAAGTCAAAAGCCATTTTTAATACAAAAAAAAAAAAAAAAAAAAATCCTTCCTAAAATAGTTTACATAGGGGCGAAATCAAACTGTCTACAATAGAGAAAAATAAAGTAAGGAAGATGCACATCTTTCCCTTATCATTTAATTTTAATTACTTCTACATTAGTTTTTTTTTATTTAATTTAATTTAATGTATATTTTCTTTAATATACACATCAAATAAGTATATCAGAGTTCATATCTGTATATCTAAGGTTATTAAAGAAAATACACACATCAAATAAGTATACCCCTATGCCTATCCTATAGCTTTTATAACCGTTATATCAAAATTGCTCAAATTTGTTATCTTCATCACAGTGTTAAAATATTAATCAAAATTAAATATCTATCAATAATTTGACAGAAAATAGTTAAATGTACAAATTGATATGATACCTTTTGTATTTTCAGAACATTCCTATTCACTATGTTTATAATTAGACTTAGACAATCAGTAAATCAGCTTAATGACAACATTGTTTCTTTGTATTTGAATGAACTTTTGTTTTTCTGACAATCCTTATCCTTAATAATAGCCTGCATAATTTAATATTTTAATGACAAGTTTTAATGACATTTAGTTGATTTAGAATACAAGTAACCCAATTTCTTAATAATGAAGACATAATACTGAAAAAAAAAAACTTAGATGGATCTGCTAGTGATTTGAAGTGAGAATTGGAATCATCTTCATTTTTACTGCTTTATAAAATTAAAAAGTTACATGTTTTATTACTTAACAAATTTTAAGAGCTATTAATATACGTCTTATTTTATTTCTCATTAATATTTAAAATCATACATAATCATATAATAAAAATACAATTTCTCACTATTAAAAACATTATTATGAATAGCATATGCATGAATATGCACTCTTTTAAATAGCAACAAAATTTTCAAAATTTTATTTGAATTTTACTTACAGAATATATTTTATTTATTTAATTTGCATAATTACTAGATTTATTTTTATACACTTATGTACCAAACTCTCCTTAAATATTATACCCTTTTCTAATTTCTCTTTTTATGATTATAACGTTATCTCTCCATATGGGCTCATAAGAATTAAGAATGTTTCCATTTTGATGTGCTACATTTTGTGATTGTTTAATGAAATATAATCTTTAAAATGTGTAGTATATGTGGAGCTGAATTTTAAAATATCCGTTTAAAGTCTAACTTATATTCTTTTCAATATTTATAAAAAAAAAAAAAAATTAATATAATGCCTTCACTGTTGTATTCTAGCAGTCAAGACTCATTTATTCGACAAAATTTAATAGAAATTTATAACTCTTTTTGTAGAAAATAAGTGTATAAAAAAAATAATCTAAATTTAATGTGAATTAGCTGTAAACCAACTTTTAATAGTAAAAAACGGCTTTTTTAAAGTGGTTAAAACCAAAAAAAGCCGGCCGACTTTTTTTGACCTTGCTAAAAGCCAGCAACCCTGACAATATGCTTACAAATATTATATCCATTATGAATAGTTAGCTAATTTCTGAAATATTCCTGGTCTTATACATATAATTCTAATTGCAAAAATTGTTGAAATGGGTTAAAGAATTTATTTTAACCCTTTCCGACTCGGTGTGCCCAGTCTGGGCAAACCATATAAAAAAGTATTTTGCTACTTGTATTTTCTAATAAAAAAAATTTCTTTTATTTTTTGGAGCTAGAACAAGTTGAAGATTACTATTTGAAAATTCTGGTGGAAAAATGCAGTTTTAAATGTATTCAGACAGGGTACAGTGAGTCGGAATGGGTTAAATACCTTTTGAGTCATAAATTACATTTCACAAAAGGTCATAAAAATTAAATTTTTATATGATCTCGAAATCTTATAGGTTATATTTGCTGAAACATTCTTCATGCTCTGACATGGGGGAGAAAAAATATATTTCCAAAATTTACCTTATTATGAAAGTTAGAAATTTTACACAATTAACAATCTGTCGGAGATGGTGTGCAATTTCGAGCTATGCTCATAACTTTTGCACCTTTATTGATCAGTTGACAAGTATTGCAATCTCTCACGTCACATTATTAAATTTGTCAAACCTTTTGGTAGACATATAAAAACAAAATTTTTTTTGTACACATTGTTATATCAAAAACTTTTTGGAAATTAATTTACTGTTTAATAAAATGTTATATTATTAATTTTACAATATCAATTACAAGATAATTATTATTCAAATTAAAAAATAGTTGACTAATTGGAAGTTTTTGTATGATGTATATACTTTTTACTACTGAATTTTTATATATTTATGTCAAACATATCTTTTCAATGTCATATTCCTACAAAATTTTCTGAAAATTCAGAATATAGTGAAACCCCTCTTAAAGACTGCTTTTTCAATCCATGGATTTTATAGCCGTAGACTTTAATGTAAAACCCAACCCTTTTAAGTGACCATACCAACCCCTCTTAATGACTGCTATCTGTATATCATTTTCTGTTTGTAATGCCTATATTTTTGCAAGAATTTTGGCAAATCTTGAGATTAGGTGAATCTGTAACAGAAAAACATAATGCCAAAGCTGAATTTCTTCCTGAAACTCAAATAAGGAGATTTTATTAGATTTGATAAAACTAATTTTGGTTTTCAATCAAAATTGTACTGACAATGAAAAAAATTCAAACTATATTTTGTAATTTAAAGAAGTCCTTAGTAACATGTTAAGATTACCTTTTAACACAATTATACAATTGGTAAATAAATTATATGAGTTGTAATTTTACAACAGGCTGAAAAATGCTTGCATTAAGATTCAAATGACGGATCTTTTGCCTGAAGCTTCTAATGCTCTGCCATCTGAGCTATCCCGAACAAATCTGGAACACGTAATCCACCCAGCTAATCTTTTTGATAATAGCATCTAATCAGTTAATTGACTAAATCATAGTTTATGGAGCTCCAGTAAACAGTCGATGCAGAATTATGTTAGATTAATTTAATAATTATGATTAAAAAGTTACATAATACAGTGAATTCTCGATAAGTCGAAGTCAGATAAGTCAAAGTTTACATGGAGTCCCGACCCCTTTATTACAATTCAATATTAAACTTGCTCGTTCTGTCGAAGTCTACAACTTTTAAGTCGATTTTTTTCCCGATTGAGAAAAAACAGTAATTCGACTAATTTCTTAATTTTTAAGCTACAGCTCAAAAATACTGGTACTTTCGGTTAGTTAAAACTTTTCTGCACTTCTTAGCCGGCTTTGAAAGGCGCTATTTTTATTTCCTACATCAGACAGTGTGGAGTCTCTGCGAGTTTGGAATTTCAGCTGAAATCGTCCCATCCCCCCACCCCATTCATTTCTCTTTTACACATTCCCTTTTCTCAACATCTATTCTTTGGAAACAGAGCAGGTGGCTAAGTGAATTCTAATTGGTCAAATTTCCCACGCTTTTATGAAAGGATTTTTTTTTTCGATTCTATTGAGATTTCATTGAAGTTCATTACTTTAATGTTGAGTCTTGTCATTTTACTGTTTATTGCTTTCACATCGTGATACGCTTTCTGTTGGGTCTTTCAAAATGTCGAAGCAGAAATTGCACATTCTTACTTTAGAACAAAAAGTAAATTTCATAAAAGATATTAAAGACAATCCTAATTTAAAGAAAAAAGATATAGCCTTGGAATATGGTATCCCTCCCATCACGCTATCTACTATACTGAAAGATAAGGAAAGCATTTTCAAAAGACATAAGTCAAGTGTGAATCCAAAGTGCAAAATGATGAAGACGTGTGCCTTCCCAGATATCGAAACAGCCCCCGTAAAATGGTTTACATATTACAGGACACAGAAGAGTGTAATTCCTTTAAGTGGTACAATGTTAAGAGAGAAAGCTTTGGATTTCGCAAAATTACTGAATGTGGAAGACTTCACTGTAAGCATGGGGTGGCTTAAAAAGTTTAAAGCCAGACACAACATTGTGTTTCGGACATTACATGGTGAAGCAAAAGATGTGTCCGATGCACTGTGTGATGAATGGAAGACAGTTTCATTATTTTTTTTTTTGCATCTCCCCGGTGCCTTTCCACTGACGACCCCGGTGCAGTGGTACACAACCCCAAAGCAGCGGCCGGAACAGAGCAACTTTATCCGATTCCTGTCTTCGGACAAGGGCTACTTGTCGTCATCCGCTGAAAATAAAAGTGTGCTAATATGCTGCCTACGAGTGTTCGAGAAGATATGATCTTAAAGTCGCCTTTCTTCAACAGACGAAGCGCTGTAAGTTCCCTGTACGACTCACCAGTGACAACACCCCTCCAATTAATCGTCAGGGTGCTGCCGTGGTAGCCACCAGGACGGAGATTAGATAACTGGCTCCGGAGGACTTCGTATTTCTGTACTTTGTTGGCATGGGCTGTAGATAACGGGAATTGATCGTTTACTATTTGGACATCAAGGAGGACTGTGCGTTCTGTGCTGTAGATTACTAAGTCTGGTTTCAGTGTTCTGTTGTCATGTGTAAAGTGGGGTTCTTTGTGGACAGTTAGATTCCGGTCTGTAAGGATCTTGTTTAGGTAGTTAACTATGTTGTCATGTCTTTTGATGCAAGCAGTGTGGGTGGCGTAACATTGCTGCAATATATGATTTAGTGTTTCGGGAGTCCTGCAGCCGCGCCGACAGTACTTGTTATTCTCGCCTCTACCACGTGCACAACGCGCCCGCTTGTAGAGGCATCCGATACGTACTTGGATAGCCTTGATGTAGTCCCTGCCTGTTAAGAATGAGGAACCATCCGAGACCCAGGCATGGGCAGGCGGACAGAGATTGGAGCTTCTCAAGCCGGCACCATCACATGCGGAATACACCCTCTTCTTGAAATAATTATGTATCTGGTTTACTGAATTAATATGCTTGTGATCAATATATAGTAACTCTTCATTAGGACTTCTGTATTTTAATCTTCTCTTAGCTATTAGTGGTATTGTAAATCTGTATGAGGGCATTTTGGGTATAAATATAGTTATTGAGTCCAGAAGTATATCAGGAATCCAGTGGAGCAGTAGAAATGCTGAAAACAGCTTGCATTTAATACGAGTAGGAATTCTATTTATATCGTTAACTGTCAACCCATCAGGGCCGGCAGCTGATTTCTTCTTCCGCCCCCGGCACGCCTCGACTTCTCGGGGATACACCAGGAGCGAAGGATCAAAACTGTACTGGGTTGATAAGGGAATAGGTTGTTCAGTGAATTTTACGCTTTTCTTGCACAAAAGGTTCGACCAAAAGTCGGATACACTTTCGTGAGAGAGCTGTTCAGATATGGAGTTATTTGAATTGTTATAAACTTCTTGCAGTTTATACCGCTGACGACATTTTCAATATGGATGAAATGGGACTTTTTTACAAATGTTTTCCTAACAAGACGATGATGTTTAAGGGGGAATCATGTTCCGGTGGAAAGCTAAGTAAAGAACATTTAACTGTCCTTGTCGGAGCAAATGCTTCTGGAACAGAAAAATTACCTTTACTGGTCATCGGTAAATACAAAAATCCTCGTTGTTTCAAACATAAAAAGTCACTTCCTGTACAGTACAGATCTAATCACAAAGCTTGGATGATGCTAATATTGTTCAAGGAATACATCAGAAATTTGGATGTAGTGTTTCATGCAAAAAAGCATAAAGTGTTGATCTTCGTTGATCAGTGTACTGTTCACAGTCAACTTTTGAACTTGAAATCTATCAAGTTAGAATTTCTCCCTTCTAACACAACATCTAAGCTACAACCAGCAGACCAGGGAATAATTAAATGTTTAAAGCATTCCTACAGAAAACGTCTAGTACGGAAGGCAATTGAGGATGACGAAAATGGAAGAAATCAAAAATGTGATGGGTTAGAAGCAATTAGACTAATTTCGAGTGCCTGGAACAACGATGTGAAACAAATCACTATCAAAAATTGCTTCAGTAGATCTGGCTCCTTTGCAAGCATTGCGGACTCATGTGTTGGGAATGACAGTCTACAAGATCAAGTTATTTCTGAAGATGACGATACTGAGTTTTTTAATATTGACGAAAATGTTGCAGTTTGCGGAGAACTTCGTGATTCAGATATAGTTGAAGCAATCAAAAATAAGAAGAATGATCCTGAATCTGAAGAGGATGACGAGGAAGTAAATTGTGTTTCACCACCAAATAATCAAGAAACACATGCGGCAATGACGACACTACAGAAATATCTCGAAAGAAGAGATGGTGTGGACGATTCTCTTTTCCTTTGTTTACAAAATGTGAGCGACTTTCTAACCAGTGAAAGACAAGGTTTATTCAAGCAATCATCATTAACAAGTTTTTTTCACAAAATTTGAGTTTGTAAGTACCTTATATTATGTACTATTAAATTGTATTTTTCATTAGTGCTCATTTTGCCAGACTCCGTTATTACAGTATAATTTCAATTCCTATCTATAAGATTGAATTATTTTTTATATTTTTTTCTGTATATATTTAAGGATTTTCGATAAGACGAACTTACGATATCTCGAATATTTTTGCCGGTCCCTTCGAATTCGACTTATCGAGAATTCACTGTACTAAGTTGAGCAAAAAGTCCTAGGAAATTTGTGAAAGTTGCGTTGTTATGTGCAAATTAACAACAAAAGCAACAAGGACTATTCTTCAAAGTAGAGGCCATCATAGTCCACGATTTTCTGCCATCGTTCTTCCAGATTACTGAGTTTCTGGAAGTACCATGGCAGCTCCTTGGAATCGAAAAACTCTAGACATGCTTCTTTAACTTCATTAAAGGATTATCATCGAAATCTTTCAGAATTGTTAGACCTTTTCTCCAATAATGCCAGATCAATGCAAATTATACTGTTTAATAGGCATTTTGGAGCTGAAATTCCTAAACTCCTATAGATATATCACTAGTACTCCTACATGCAATAAAAATTCTGGTAACTATTAGATAACAAATTTCCCAGAACTTTTTGCTCAACCTAATATAATTACACATCCAGCATTAACTGGAGTTCTATAACATGCAATTTATTTTTTTCAACTGATTCATATATGAGCTCTAATGCTGTTATATATAGATCCTTGAGGTTAACTGGGGGAATTAGGTCCTCCATATTCGCCCAGGATATTCAGTTTGCAGAGTATTGGATCCCTAGAGAGAGATCTCTTGTTCGAATTCTGATTTCGATATTTTTCACCCACTTGAAAAATTACAATTCATATAACATAGTAACAAATTGACAAGACTCATTTTAGAAAAATACCTGTAAAATTAATTTCTTATGCGAAATGTATTTTGCCTCGAAAGTCAACCACTCTCTATTAAGAGGCCACACTAGTCACTCAAAAAGACCCGGATGATAATGCTAATCCTATGGAGAAGTTATTTTCAAATATCTTGTTTGGATTTTAATATTTTTACATGATTTTTTTTTTTTTGCATAGGATAGCTGAGGAAGATCTACATCCAGGCTAGTTTTTACTTTTTTGATTTTGCTTATAGATTTTTTATATTAGGATAGTTTCGATTTCAGAACCGGTTCCGAAAGTGAAAGTAATTTTTTTTAAAATCGGTAACCAAAATCGAAAAAGTAAAAACTAGCCCGGATGTAGATCTTCCTCAGCTATCCTACACAAAAAAAATAATCATGTAAAAATATTAAAATCCAAACAAGATATTTGAAAATAACTTCCCCATAGGATTAACATTATCATCCGGGTATTTTTGAGTGACTAGTGCGGCCTCTTAAGCGACCACCCTTTTAATGACCATTTTTACATGCAACTTTATAGAGGCTTCACTGTATTTTCTGGGTAAACATGCATCTAAATTATGTAGCTTTGTCCTTCGGCGATTTGATTTTGTTCTCTAGTAGGGAAAACAATTTTCTGTTTACATATAGTTTACTTCTTGCAGCTAAAACTAAATTATGGTGATTGGCAAATATGTCTTTTTTGGTACAATAAGTTTTCAATATTAAATTGTTAACTTTTTCAAGAAAAGTTACTAATCTCAAATTATATTATTTTTATGCATAAAAAGTTTATTTGCAAAAGTTCTTCTTTTAAGAAAACAATTTTACTTTAATAAATATAATATTTAAAAAATAATTTTTGTAATATAAGTTTTCCATATATTTCCATAAGTTTTCCAATACAAATGGTATTTACATTTGTAAATTATATTGTTTGAACAGTTGATCCTTCGAAATATTATTTCTTTATAGTTCATTTACCATAAAATACTTTAATAAAATGCATTGTTTATATATTATAATATGAATAAATATTGCTCAATTTATTATTATTGATTGAACTCAGTTTAATAAAATAAAATGAATGATATACTTTAAAGCAGGACTGTCCATTCTTTCACTAAGCAGGGATGCATTCAGCTCTTGGCAAACAATGAAGGGCGCCATTATTAATACAGCAGACGCTCGATTTTACGAACTCGAGCGGACTCATATAAAGTGTTCGTAAAATCGATCGTGTACTGTATAGCTCAAAACATTTAACAAAATTATCTCAGAGTATGAGTAGCGGTAAACACATGCAAATGCATCTTGCGCAAAAAAAAATAAAGTCCCTATGAATCCATAAAAACGAAAGAAAAAAGAAAAGGAAAATTATGCATCTCAGAAATTTTTGTTGTAGAAGAAACCAGAAATTTAATCCTGCCTATAATTAAAAAAAAAAAAATTGAAATCCTATACATAGTTAGGTTTTTTTCCACTACAAAAATTGTCTGACTTATTTTGGAGGTGCGGATTTAACAAAAACAAAGACATGCTTGATCGTTACCAATCCATGGATGGTTCCAGAGAGAGAGCTTGGATAGACTTTCATTGTTGGAAATCATTTCACACAATTTAGATATTTTTTAAACATAACTTTTTGTTTTATTTTATTTATTTATTTTAGCAAGGAAAGAAAATGTAATGTGTTACTTTGGTAAATGATAAAATTGATCAGAAAAATAATGTAGATTTTGTTGGAAATCATTTCACACAATTTAAATAATTTTTAGACACAACTTTTTGTTTTATTTTATTTATTTATTTTTGCAAGCAAAGAAAATTTAATGTGTTGCTTTGGCAAATGATTAAATTGATCAGAAAAATAATGTAGATTTTGTTGATGCCACATAGGACAATAGAAAATAAGGCATGAAATATTTCTGATTTGTTTTTATACATCACATTATAGTCAAAACTTTTATTAGCATATTTATCTTGAACTAAAAGTTTAAAGTAGATAAAGTTATTGAATATGATAATGAAATTTAAATAATTTATTAAAATAATAAAAATGTGTGAATGTTTTTATCACATTTTTATTACAGGAAACATTAAAAAAAATAATAAAAGCAATTTCAGACAGGAACATGCATAACATTGATTCATTTAAAAAAAAAAATGAGTACTGCTTGACCAGTTTTAAAGGACCAGTCTTGGCATACTGCCAAAATAATGAACCTTTCCGGAGGTAGGGAAGCATTAGGAGGAGAGACGAAATTCAGGTTTTTTTTACCAGTTCACGACGGCGCGTGCATTCAGAAGCGCACATCTGAGGACAGAGCGGGAAAATTTGATTTTACTTTCTGGGCCAAAGGATTTGGCGAAGCTAAGTCTAACTCTTGTAAAGTGCTTTTTAAAGACTATAAAAGGTTCATTTTTCCATATAACCTTTTGAAATACCCATACATGGAATAAGTTGTTATTATATATATTCACGCAAAAAAAAGAGCTATTTTTCCGATATTTTTGTATAAAAATGACTTTTTAAATATATATAATTCATATTTTGACCCCTTTTTTAGGTTAAAAATCATAAAATACTTACGTGTCTTTATTATAGAAACATATGAAACATTTTGCACAAACAAAGGATAATTTTGTTAAAAAAAATAATAGTTGTATTTCTATTTTTAACACATTCCTTAAACAAAATAAGTGTTTTAATAAAGCTGATTTTTTCACAAATAAAAACAATTAAATAAAACTTGCAAGCAACTTGTGCTACTTTTTAATATTTAATATACAGACATACATATAAAATAGTTTGAAAATTCTTAATTTAATTTAAAATATTTTGAAAATTCAAAAATTACATGTAAATATATTATCAATCATAAAATATCTATCAAATAAAAAGCATTGAATAATAAGTACAATAGAACTATTCTTTAAAATATACATTTCTAAACAGTTATTAAATGTTAAAAATATTTTTGAAAATAAAAGAAAAAAATGTATAGTAATGTATAATAAAACCAAATATCAAATAAAGATTATTTGATTATAATGAGTAAACTTGAATGTTAACTTAAAATACATTCATTAAACAATTTTTTGATGGTAAAATATCTTTATTTATACCTTATATATTAAAAAAATATAAATAAATTTATAAAATTAAAAGTATTGAATAATAATGAATGAAACTGAATAATAATTTTAAATATACTGATAAAAAAGGCCATTAATGGTAAAAGTATTTTTAAAATTGGAAATATATGTACTATATATAATTAAATATATCGAATAAATGTATTTAATTATAACGGGTAAAACTGACTATTAATTTGAAATATACAGTATACACGCTAATGTATGCGTTTATTTATCAAAATAGTCAGAGTTCAATGATTCTGTTAGAGTCACTAACTCTCAAAAATTTCACTTTCTGAAGACCCTGCGATTTTTGACATTTTAATGAGTTTAAGAACAAAAATAGATTCAAAACCGGAACATTGACGACATTTACATGAAAATTAATTATTTTTATGGTAAAGCAGAAAACGCTGTTCGATTTCGGGATATCTAAATAAGAACGACTGCAATTTCCCTATATTTATGGATAAAAAGGTCTTCATATAAGTATCAGAAAATTGAATTTGAAAACAGATTTGAGACAAGTGAATATGAAACTACTACTAGTATTTATTCTGCTCTCCATTCCCCACAAAAGCAATACTAGGGGAAACTCCCATTTCATTGCCCTCGGTCCTATTATGAAGAATAGACTTGTCTTACTCAGACCTGTTACTCACGTGACCGGTCTTTAATGCTTGGCTCAGCAGTAGATTCACATATGTTTTGGAATGGAATTAATGATTTTTTTTATAAACAAGTTATATGGTTAAAAATTTTTATAAGCAAATGCACTTTACTTTTATGTATTATTGTAGATGAGCAAAAGCATGAATTTGATGATTATTTGAATGGTTGCACGTAAAGATTTAAGAATATTAATCTTTAAAAACTGGGCTCGGAAACTTCAAAATGTTGCTTTGTTACAGGAAATTTAAAACGTCTGCATGAAAGGGACTACAGGAATAAGTTATTTACAAATAAAGTTAAAATTCGAATAACTGTAAATATTCTGAAAAAGACAATTTATTGTTTCATACGCAGAGGATAAAACATGTTTATTTGGTTGTCTGTGAGCATAAAATTAAGGTGGTTTTCAACTTCCTTGCTCAACAAACGTGAAACTTTTTGCTTCATTTTGTGAATAATTTTTTTTTTTTACGCTAAGGCAAAAAATTGGCTAGCCTGACTATTTATTAAAGTACTTGTAATCAACTGTAATTTTCCTGTCTCTGCTAAATAACTTACTGTTCAATTTATAATCAAGTTTTGTCACCTGGCAAAAGTTTTCTTCTTTCCCATGCTATCGCATCTGGAAATTCTGTTCAAAACGACAACTTTGACAAAATTTTGAAATATATGTTTGCAAATTAAGTTAAATAATGCTATAAAAAGTGATAGAATATCTTTATTAAGACTTACGATCGTTTCATCGCACAATCGGCGACATTTTCAAAATCAATCATAATAGAAAATATTTTCACATAACTTAAAAACAATAATATAGTAAACAATGTCACGAGACATGAAGCATAATGAAAATATTGCAACCATAAAATAAAATAAAAATTAAATTAGCTATTTGCGAGCGTGGATTAATTTTCACATAATTTAAAAACAACATGGTAAACAATGTCATGAGACATCAAGCATACTGAAAAACATTGCAAAACATAAAATAAAATAAAATTAACTTGGCTATTGGCGAGTGTGGATTAATTTTTACTACTGTTTCTACAATTACTTAGTATGGGGGGCTTTTCTTGGGGGGCGCCAAAATCCATGTTTTCCCCGGGTGCAAAAAAGGCTAGTTTCGGCCCTGGGCAAAGGGAAAACCTTACAAAAAAAAAAGGCCCCCCAGCTCCACATATTTTCTTTACAATTACATTAAACAATTATTTCCTAACACTAAAAGTTATATACAACATTTACAAACAAGATTTTTTTTTCTAAGACTTTTCCTGTGAAATCTTGGGATGAATGTTTTCAACCATAAAAACTAAAGTTTTACATGCAGCATCTTGCTGCGCAACATGGACTGTATACTTTCTCAAGTTTATCTGCTAGTTCAGAGAACGATTCAATTTTAAGCTCTTTTTTAAATTTTTTCAATAACCTCAGTAATTTTGATATATCCACTATCTAGCTGATTCAGCTGGTATAGCTGTACCGGGGCAGGTGACTCCCTCTTGAGATCAGTCTGTCCAATTTTCTTTTTTACTGGTTGGTTTTGGGTAATTTCCTTCTTTTTAGGTTTTTCATTTTTAGTTATGTCCGCATAACTTTTGTGAAATTGCAGTTTTAATGGGTACTTTTTGCACCCCTTATAATTCGCCAGATGCTGAGAATTGCAATTCACGCAGGACGGCTGTGGAATTTCAGTTTTTACCTCATTCTCGAAGGGTTTTAGTTTTTTCCTCGGACAATCCTAGGATTTGTGGGGTGCACCGCAGCCGACGCAAGAGGGCTCCATGAAGCACTGCACAGCTACATGGAAAAACCCTTGGCAATTCCAACACTGCACAGCATTATGTTAAATTGTTTCTACAAAATACTATAAAATTATTGACTTTATATCAGGGTTGGAAAAAAACCGGGTTTTTTTGTAAAAAACCAAAAAAAAAAACCAGTTTATTTGGTTTAAACCAGGTTTTTTTTTGTTTAAACCGGGTTTTTTAAAATATAATTTCCTATTGCATACAGATGCATATCTGGTGATAAAATAAACATTTTTGGATATTATATAAGTAATATAACTTTTGAAAATATTTAAATTAAATAATTACAGGCAATTATATAGAAAATTGAAATCATTTCTAATTTAAACATTATTAGTAACAGCTGTGTCTTATGTTCAAAGTACACTAGTAAACTGCTCTACACAGTGAAACATTGATACCTTGAAAATCGTATAAAGAATCCTTTGATTAATAATATAATAATCAATCAATAAAAATTTGATGCAGTTTCATGAATATAATATATTATTCTGTGGTTGTTGTTATTATTATTTTTTTAATATCCAAATACTTCTGGTTATTTTGTTTTCTGAGTGATAACTCCAAGTGTCCAAGGCAACATTTTTGGCCATTAGATTCAGCAACTAACAGAAAAGATTGATTGGTATTATTGAAATGCTATAACTAGCACTCAATTTTTGCAAGCTGTGTTATTCAATTTAATATCTTAAGTTACTCTTTTAAATTCTTTAAGGATAATCTTCCCCAATCCCAATCCAGAAAATTTTCTTTTACAACTTAACCAAAATCTTAAAGATCATTGTATTTTGTTATTAACTACTGTAAATAATCTGCATTTTTTAAATGAAAATATTTTATGCTAAATATTGAATATTATTTATCTATTTTATCTTTTCTAATTTCACATGTTTTAAGAAAAATCTTTAGGGTACCAGATATGTTCATCAGCACATGCTAATTTTCATTCTACATGCATAGAAACATGACCTAGGCTCATTATGTCTTATGTTGACTGCTGATATGAAGTGTTAAAAGTAGAAATCACTTCTATCTATAATTTAAAACAATTAAATTACAAAAAAAAAAGAAAATATTAGATTAGATTTTTTCTAAAAAAACCAAATGGTTTTTTTGACAAAAAAACCAGTTGGTTTAAACCACTTGGTTTAAACCGTGCCAACCCTGCTTTATATTATAATACTAATATCTATAACTTTTAATTTAAAAAGTGCAATATATAAACTTATGTACATAATTTAAGATATGTAGCATAAAAAAAGAAAAATAATGCTACATTTAACATTCTAAGAACAGATATTTAACTAATAAAACAATTTATTGAAAATAACCTGTTCACTATCACAATAAATGTGTATCACGTCTTACAAACTACAACTGACTTCTTATAATTTGTAATAAGTTGGACAGTGCATCACGTGTGTAAAAAATGTTTATTTTCTTTACTGCCTTTTCCCTAGGATAATTAATATATTCCCCTACAGAATTTCCGTTACCCAATACACAGTTACACCTTCTGAGCAAAATGGTCTTAATGATTTCCTGCACTGTCAGCGGTAGAATTCATATAAAAAAGTCACTGGTCCCAAGGTCCAGTAAGCATAAGAATTTACTGGTCCGCAGTAATCATCACTTGCCTGTTACATAAAATTCTATTAAGTCCCTTTAACCCTTTGAGTGACCCCCCCCCCTTCCTTCCTAGAATATAAATCAAACTTCCTTTGCAGTTATCCAAAATTTTCATCATAATAAAATGTAAAATAATAATTTTTGAAAAATTAAACAATACATATAGAAAAACTATAAAATTATTAATTAAATATTTCATTTCAGATTATATATTTCAACTGACTAAGGTTTAATGCAATTTTTTAAAATTTATTTTTTTAAATAAAATTATGCGATTTGTGTTTGATTGCAGTTTTCTCAGGGACAGGAAAGTTTGCGTTTACCTTTCAGAGGGGGGGGGGGGGGGAAGTTACTGGTCCTGCAGACCATTAAATTTTTTTAATTAGTGGTCCGATTGAATTTTTGGTGGTCTCGGACCAGCGGACCGCCAAGGATTTCGAACGCTAAGATGAAAATCTTCAGGATGACAGTAATCCCAACCCCGTATTTTTCAACTTTCTTTTTTTTGGGACTATGGTATTACCCCATAAACTAAAGGCTAAGAAATATGTATAGAATGAATAAAACATTGTATTTCAGCATCATGGTACTAAATACACAGTGTACCCTCCCACCATTTCATCCTAATGAGCAACTATTCCTGTTTTGAACTATCCCGAGTTCCCATAATCTTAGAAGGTAAAATTTTAAAGTGATGGTAAGACCTTCTATTGTGCAATCAATTGGTCCGGCTAATTATCGATGGAGTAAATGGCAAGAATGTTATGCAAAAGTGCTGTGTTCAAGACTCATATGACCAAAAAATAATTTTCTGTTATTTATTATTGTTATATAATTTCACAATATTTCAAAATTTGTGAAAAAAGTGCAATAAAAAGTATTTTGAAACTAAAAAAGATAAGAAAAACCATAATATAGTAAATTAAACCATATCAAGGCAGCAGCATCTGCACAGTTCACACTTATAATAACCATCAGTGTGGATTAGATTAATTTAAATGCGGAGACAAGAGTATTTCGTCGGTTGTGGTGTGTTTAGCATATGACATTTTCATGCCTCAGCATTTATATTCAATTATGCACTGATGATCACTAATAAATGTTAAACTAATTAAAAAAGTGTTAACCATTATAATTTTAATAGTATAGTAATCTCATAAAATGTATGCTATATGGTGAAAGCATGGGAGGTTTGGCTACAGGAAGGGTGTGACTATTGAAATACTGTAAAACCATCATTTTAATCATTATTATGGATTGCATTTAATGAAAATTCAAAACAAATAAAACATAGGTATGGTAAATATATATTAAACAACTTTATAACAAAAACTTAAATAAAATAAGTAAAAACATAAAAAGGGATAATTACAACAATTGCAAAATAATATAGAGTTAGATTAAAATATGTATAAAAATATATAGGACCCAACTTCATATTTACTCTGAGCATTTCCAATAAGTATGTTGTACCAAAAATTAATTTAATTTACATTAGTAAATGGTAATGAAATGACAATATTGGTAACAGAATGACAAAAAAAAAAAAAAAAAAATAGGTAACGGAATGACATTTCAGTTTTTTTCTTTCAAATTTGACTCACTACAATTTTTTGCATCATTTTCATTCTTAAATAATCTTCAGTACTCAATTCCATCTCTTCATTAATTTTAAATGTGATATGATTGAGAATTTATTTATATTGAAGAAAGGTGATAATGTTAAAGGTATTTATATCGCTGCTGATACAATGAAAGAAATGCTGATGGAAAAAAAATTAAAGATATTCATGCATTTGTTAATTGTGGAATTTAGTGTCACCCGGGGTAATTCCTGGTCAAAAATCATCAACATCCAGTTATTATAAAAAATTTTAAAGGTATTGTTTCCATTTTTTTGTGAAATAAGCCCCCTCTGATGGCTTATATAATAAAATGCTTATTTAAATATAAATGTACTTATAATTGAAATAATTGTAACTTTTAAGTAACCAAGAATTACCCCGGAAACGGAGCAATTCTTGGTCACTTCTGGGATAATTGAAGAGCTGAGTGGATGAACATGTTATGCTACATTTTCAAAAAAAATTTTAATCTTTTGGATGAAAGCGTTATGAGGTATCCTATAACATGGTGAAGCTAAAATACTAAGATTCTATTTAGCCTTGAAGATTTAAGACAGTATTCATTAATATTTAATAATATTAATAATTTTTAATATTTGAAAATTAAGTATGAATAAGTTTTTCTGAGAGAGTTTAGTACCATACCTGTTAATATTTTAAACACATCGTATCAAACAGAAAATAAATCATTAAAATTGACAGCAAAAACTTTCACCTCAAATTTCTTGAAATGTAATTTTTGTTACTTAACATGTTCTTCCACTTACCTCTTCAGTTATCGTTCAGCATCCTTTTTTATATAAATAAAGCACTAAAGTTAATTTTTTTAAGACTTGAGTATTAAAATAAATAGAATCAATCTTTGAAAAGACTAATTCATTTCGTAATTGTGGATTAATAAAGCATAGACTTTGTTTTGGTTATAAATACAAATTTATTTGATACGCAAAAGACTCTTTTACATTTTACAAAACATTAATTAGCCAAAGTATTTTTATGCATTTTTACAACATTTATAAGCAGTATTTTTTAATCCACTGTGAATGGATTAATTAATACCTTGCAAATTTATTGGCCCATAAAATATAAAACTGAATGTTTATGTTTTTGATTTTATCTCACTTTGGTTTCCGGCTTTTTTTTTTTTTTTTTCTTCTTCAAGAAATTTTATGCAAACTTCAATACAGATCTTTATTATAACACACAGCATAATAGTTAGTTAAATAATCTAGGTATTAATATAGAAATATAAATAAAGATGCCGAAATTTTGTGCCACATACAGATGCACAAACAAGTCGAGTGATAAATTCTGCAAATAAAATAATATTTTTTTCATCGGTTTCCATTAAAAAATGGTGATTAGCGAAGTTAAAACGTGAAAACTTTACTCCAAGTAAACATTCTGTGATTTGTTCTAGACATTTTGAAGAAGGTTATTTCCTCTATCGGAACTTTACAAATAAAAGACTACTAAAAAAGGATGCAGTGCCAATGATTTTTAATTTTCGACCCAGATCGAGAAGGAAAAGGACATCATACCAATTTATTCAGAGGTAAGTTTATTACCCGACTGCCAAGAAGGGTCGCCCAGTGGCGTGGTCGGTAGCGACAGCTGCTGCCATGGCGGGGGCCCGGGTTCGAATCCTCGGGTAAGACATGGATGTATTTGTGAATGTCGATTTGTAGTTATATAAATATGTAATGGAACAAGAAATGTGACTTGTTGTTTCTGTATATAATGAAAAGGATCATTCGAGGCGAAAAGCCATAGTTGCTATAGGCCCCAAAGCAATCTCCACTACCTACCTACCTGCCAAGAAGGGTTATGTGTTTCACGTGTATCTGGGTACGTGGATTTCTTTATACCCTCGAAACATTCTAACGGCTGGATGGATTTTAATGAATGAGGTCTCTAACGATTCATCTTAACCGATGGTTATAGGCTAGGTTTTGTTTTTATAAAATCAAAATGGCGGCCGTAAAATACAAAAGAGCGGTAGAGGTGAAAACATATTTTTACACACCCTATTGAGTGGCATATCACTGAATAGGTTTTTCAAAATGAAGACGATGTTTCATTGACTATTTTACAGTCAGAAGCTCCGTTTAAATATTACACAACCTGGAAATTGTGTAGGTAAGATCTCTATCTTTACTGCAACTCTAACCTTCATAGACATCTATAAGTCTCATCAAAACAGTGTTTATAGATAGGAACTAACCATTAAACACACTTAAAAGTCATTAATACAAGTGAATAAAAAAATAGGTAAGTAATATGAAAATAGTTTCACATTGATGAGAAATAATTAATTCGCTTTTTACGCAGTCGGGTTTTTTGATTTGTTAAATTTAATTTCTCTCATGAGTTTTATTTTTTTTTAATGAATTTCTCGCTTAATATGCAAGATCCATTAAAAAAAAAAAAAAACTAAGGAGATAATTATGGTTAAGAATTACAATAGAATAACACAACGGCATTTTTAGATCTAGGGCCATTCCACGGTAACTCATGCTACATGTTTTGCGAAATACGAATTTTAATCATGCTCTATTAATAAGTATTACTACACTTTTTTATGTTATAAGAAATCACAATAATTCTAGTTTATGTCCTTCAATAAAATTTGTGGAAATATTAATTAAAATAATCCAGTAACTCATGCTACCAAAAAAAAACATTCAGTTATGAGTATAAAAGTTAAAGTTGTATTTCTACTGCAATTCTACTTATTAAAGTGCTTAAAATATGGTAGCCCAAGATTATTGTCAAATTTTTTAATGGCAGACTTTAAAATGTTGCAATTCTGACAAAAAAAAAAAAAAAAAAAAAAAAAAAAAAAAAAAGCAATTTAAGAAATTACGACGACCATTTGGAAAACGATTTTTTTCAAAGACTAAAATTTAAGACACAAAAAATAGCTCGGAGTTGATCATATACATTACGTACGCTATGAATTAAACATTAACATTCCTGGACCCATCATGAACAAATTTTAAAAGAAATTTCAGTTTTACAATTTTCGGTATTGTAAATTTTTAAACTTCTACGGAGCTGGTCATACATTACGTACGCCATGGATTAAACTTTAATATTCCTGTACCAATTTTAAATGAAATTTCATTTTAAAACTTCTAATCATCCCACAATATTACTTTTTACACCGTAGTATAGAGAAAAAAATGTACTTTTAAATGCAATTTATTTGAAAGCTGTATCTCAATTTGTTTCTGAGTTATTAATTTTTTTTGTAGTTTTTATTACTTTTTTGTCATAGTGGCAGCAGAAGTATCCATCTCTCTTGAAAGAAAAGGGAAAATACAGATTACTGTATAGACCAATCAGAAAACGAATAAAATGCGGGATTCAACTAATAAAATGCTTCAGATATGTTTTTGATTTCCTACGCTGACCGAGGACAATAACCATTTTTCCAAATGGTTAAAACATACATAAAATAAACTATTGCTAATGCAGGTACATTTTAAAGCAGTTATTCATCAAAATATATTACAAAATATTTTATGTTTTAGGAAGGTATTGTCCCTGTTCATATGGAATGACCCATTGAACACCTATAAACATTTTTATTAGAACACAATTTTTATTATTAAATAAATTTTCAATAATCGTCACTTTAAAATGTAAATACTTAAAATTAATCTCAGTTCTTTTTACTTTCTTCTATCTTTACAAGAAGAAAGTATTGGATTCATGAAAATTTTCGAATTCCGGTTTTCGACGGATTTACACGTTTTAGGGGTCAGAGATTCCAAAAAACATGTTTTTACAAAATGTCTGTCTGTGACTCTGTGAGTCTGTCTGTCTGTCTGCGTGTATGTGACACAAATTTTGTGGGCGCTCTATCTCAAGAACTAATGCACGGAATTTAATAAAAATTGATATTCAGTTAGTGCCTAATACAAATTGATGTTGATTAGTTTTTGGTGTAAATCGCTCAACAGGTGGCGCTGCAATGCTGCATTTTTCACGATTTTCGCAATAGCTCTATCTCAAGAACTAATGCACGGATTTTGATCAAACTTCAGATTTAGTTAATCCTTGATATGAATTGATGATGATTACGTTTTGGTGTAAATCGCCTTACAGGTGGCGCTGTTATGATGAATTTTGCAGGATTTACACGATTTCCCCAATAGCTCTATCTTAAGAACTAACGCACGGATTTTCATCAAACTTCAGATCAAGTTAGTCCTTGATATGACTTGCTACTGATTAGGTGTTGGTGTAAATCGCCCAACAGGTGGCGCTTCTCTGCTGCCTTTTCCACGATTGCCTCAATAGCTCTATCAATAGAACTAATGGACCAATTTTCATCTAACTTCAGATTTAGTTGTATGTTGACACAAGTTGTTGTTAATTAGGTTTTGGTGTTAATCACACAATAGGTGGCGCTGCTATGCAGAAATTTTCACGATTTTCGCTATTGCTCTATCTCAAAAACTAATGTACGGATTTTCTCCAAACTTCAGATTCAGTCAGACGTTGACATAAATTGTTGCTGATTAGGATTTGGTATAAATCACCCAATAGGTGGCGCTGCTAGGCAGCATTTTGCTGAATTTAGACGATTTCAGCGATAGTCATATCTCAAGAACTAATGCACGGAATTTCATATCGTTAGAATCCTCATGAGATGCATAGATTGCCATTTAATTTTGGCAGTGTGATAGCGAATTTTGAAGTATTAACATGTATGAGATAGAAGAAAGTTTTGGGATTGGTACATCCGACTAGTTTTATCATGTCTTAATTTTTTTTTTTTTTTTGAAAATATGCTAAGATTAAAGATTTTCTCTTAGAAGTTAGTACATATTTGTGTTCACATTATACATGTATGAATCATGTAAATTAACTTTAGAATATTAAAATATAGTACTTAATAGCTGAAAAAATATCAGGATTGCAAATTATTAAATATTGTCGCGTAGGTGTTCACTGAGAACGAGTGAATACAACAAGCATGAACCAACTCAAAGCTTTATTCCCCCAACTCAAGGTTACATCAGCTTAAATACACTCGAGGGGTGCTTTCTCGAATGGAACATTCCAAGCTTGGAAAGTTCTAGAAATCAAATAACGATTAACATAATAATTAACATAATCACAATTAGCATATTTCCGAAGGAACTAGAAATAAGCACAAAGCAATCTTTAAACCAAAACGAATTTTAGGACACTTGCCTCCACGGGGATCGACCTTACTACCTGCTGGTCTGTAGTCCAGCGCTTTACCTTGGAGCCATCGGTTCACACAGCAGATAATTCTAGTATCGCTATATTTAGTGGGGTGGGCCTTGATCAACCAGAAGGCTCTCCCGAGCACAGAATGCTAATTTCGTTACATTTCCCCTTCCTTAGGAGGAAGCAGCGTCCCGCTGCAATCTAGTCTGACTTCTCGTGACAGGTCTCCTGGAATTTCTGTGCGTTTCTTCATCAGCTATTTGCTCGTTTGGATCAAAATAGGGTTTCAGCCTCAGAATATGGACTACGTCCTTTAAACTTCGTCGCCTTTTATTCTCTTCCATGCTCTCTACTTCGTATGATACATAAGATAGTCGTCGTGTGATTCGGTACGGTCCGAAATAACGTCTTAGAAGTTTTTCCGAAAGCCCAACTTTTCGTATGGGAGTAAAAACCCAGACTAGGTCTCCGATATTATAGCTGAGTGGTCGATGTCTTTCGTCATATCTTCGTTTGTCACTTGCTTGAGACTCGAGGATGTGAAGTCTCGCCAGCTGTCTAGCTTCCTCTGCCCTGGTGACTAGATGTTGTGCATAATTTTCGTTATATGGTTCTTCGAAATGAGGAAAGATCACATCCAGAGGAGTCTGTATATCTCTACCGTGTACGAGAAAGAAGGGACTGAACCCGGTGGTATCTTGTTTTGCTGAATTGTAAGCGAAAGTCACAAAAGGCAAGACTGTATCCCAATTTCTTTGCTCAACGTCAACATACATAGACAGCATGTCGGCCAATGTTTTGTTAAATCTTTCGGTCAGTCCATTGGTTTGTGGGTGATAGGCTGTCGTTAGAAGATGAGATGTTTGGCATAGTTGATTAATGTCTTTCACAATATTGGATAGGAAGGAACGTCCTCGATCACTTATCATCTCTTTGGGCGCACCGTGCTTGAGTATGATTTCTTCAACTATAAATTGGGCAATTTCAGTAGCCTCAGCAGTTGGTAATGCCTTTGTAACTGTGAATCTCGTCAGGTAATCCGTGCAGACAATAATCCATCGGTTCCCGTTCCGAGTTATTGGGAAGCGTCCAAGTAAATCTATTCCAATTTTAGCGAATGGTGCATCAGGGGGCTTTATTGGATGAAGTTGTCCAGGTGGAAGTCCAGGTGGAGATTTCCGTCTTTGGCACTCTCGACAGTGTGCCACATAACGGCGTATGCTGCCATACAGTCCTGGCCAATAATACTTCCTCCTTATCCGATCATACGTTTTGGCGAATCCGAGATGACCGGCACTTGGAGCATCATGAAGACTTGTTAGTATATCGCGACGGAGTTGTTTCGGGACTACCAAGAGCCATTGCTGTCCCATAGGGTCGTAATTTCTTTTATAGAGTACCCCGCTTCTCATTTGGTAACCTCGGCATCCATCGCCTTTTTGGGTAGTTTTAATTATGGATTTCAACTGCTTATCTTTTAGCTGTTCTTTTCCGTAGTCTGCGATGACAGCAAAGAAAGGGATTTCTACATTGTCGTCGACTGCTGTCTCGGCAAGGGGCTTTCTTGACAGTGAGTCAGCGTCGGAATGTTTTTGACCACTCTTATAGATGACGTTGATGTCGTACTCCTGTAACCTCAAAGCCCAACGTGCAAGTCTTCCAGATGGATCTTTAACATTAGCTAGCCAGCATAAAGAATGGTGGTCCGTCACTACAGTAAAGGGTTTTCCAAAAATGTACGGTCTGAATTTACTGATCGCCCAAATGACAGCAAGGCATTCTTTTTCGGTTGTAGAATAGTTCTTTTCAGCTGCGGTCAGGGATCTGGAGGCGTAGGCTATTGGTCTTTCCTTACCATCTTGATCCTGGACTAATACTGCACCAATGCCATAGCCACTAGCATCTGTATGTATCTTCGTTTCAGCGTTTTGCAGAAAATGTCCCAAAACAGGTCCACTGGTCAGTAACTTCTTAAGCGTTGCGAAAGATTCCCTCTGCGATGTTCCCCAAGAAAACTTGGCATCTTTCTTTAATAACTCATGCAAGGGCTTGGCGATATCGGCGAAATTTCTGATGAATCGTCTGTAATACGAGCACAGGCCTAGAAAACTTCGAACATCTGCAACATTTTCTGGAACAGGGAACTTTGTCACAGCAGCTGTCTTTTGTGGATCGGGATAGATCCCATGTTGATCTACTAGGTGTCCTAATATCGTCAGCTTCTTTTTGCCGAACGAGCATTTGTTGGAGTTAAGCGTCAACCCTGCCTCTTGAATGCATTGCAAAACTTTTCTCAGGCGTAATTGGTGCTCTTGAAAATTTGGTGCGTACACAATGATGTCGTCTAAATAGCAAAGACAGATGTTCCATTTGAGTCCTCGCAGTTCTGCATCCATCATTCGTTCGAATGTAGCGGGAGCATTGCATAGCCCAAACGGCATGACTTTAAACTCATAGAGGCCGTCTGATGTCACAAAAGCTGTCTTTTCTCGATCTTTTTCATCAACTTCTATTTGCCAATAGCCTGACTTCAAGTCCATCATAGAGAAAATCGTCGCACCGGCGAGACAATCTAAAGCATCGTCGATGCGTGGCAGCGGATAGACGTCTTTTTTAGTGACTTTATTCAATCTTCTATAATCGACACAAAAGCGCCATTCACCGTTTTTCTTCTTCACAAGCACGACTGGAGATGACCAAGGACTGTTTGAGGGCTGTATCACGTCTTCTTTTAGCATTCGTTGTACTTCATTTTCAATTAGCCGTTTCTCAGTTGCTGAGGTACGATAAGGTCTCTGTTTAATTGGAGCACTGTTCCCTGTGTCAATCTTGTGCTTTACACCATTGCATCTAGATTTCTTCGATTTTCTGTTAATGTCGAAAATATCACTATACTCTTCCAGAAGATTTAAGAGTGCGTCTACTTCTTGACTAGTTAGCTCATTATCTAACATTTCTTTAAATTTTCCACGAATCAGTGTCTTTCTGGACTTACGTCTTTTGGTATGTTCTCTGTCAGTATCATTCAGCAAACAGATGGAGTTATTTTCGATTACTGTTAAGCAAGCTATATTCATCCTCTTTGGTATTATCTGAGTTCGTCCAGAGAAATTCGTTACCCATATTTTACAGCAATTATTTTCTACCGTAATGATTGATGCTGGTATGGATAGCTCTCTTTCCCACATGAGAGTTTTGTTGCCAACAACCATAGCTTTATCTGCTTCTTGAATGTCTGGACTAACGGTACATATCTGCTTAGCTGAATTTGCCTCAATTACGTAATCTGTTGCGGCAAGCAAGGGAGAATCAGATTTACATACCACTGTGTCTGGTAGAATTTCCGATAGTTGAAGCTCTTCATTCCCACAATCTATAACAGCATCAGTGGCACGGAAAAAGTCCCATCCAAGTATCAGTTTATGGCTACATCGTGGAAACACCAGAAAGTCAAATGGTTTCACATTTCCATTCAAGTTCACTTTTAATACACAATGTCCTGAGGCGGATACCGGCTTTCCAGATGCAGTCTTCAATATAGGTCCATTTTCACTAAACATAGGTACATTCAACTGCCTGCGAAATGCTTCAGATATAACCGAATAATCGGCACCAGAGTCGACGAGGGCTTTTACACACTGTCCATTTACGGTAACATAGGTGGTGTTTTTTTGTAACTTGGTTATAATGTACGCTGGAGGATTTTCTTTTATTGCGGCCTCACCTCCTGCATAGGTCGCTAGAGCTAGTTTTCCTCTTTAGCTCGGCGTGGAGAACGGCTAGAGCGACGTATAGGTGACTGCGACTGTCGACGGCTAGAAGTGCGACGGGGATAAGGCGAACTACTTCTGAAACTTGAAGACATGGTCTGCGCATAATTATCGTCGGAGCTGCGTAGGGAGTCAGTGTCCATACCTCGTCCAGGATTGGATGCCCAAGAGGTATTTGCATCCGCGAATACCCTGCGTCTTTCTCTACAGTACCTGAGCACGTGCCCTGGACGTCCACAATGGTAACAAAGGGGTACATTATTGGTTGTTCTCCATATATCTGTCTTTCGTTGTGGAACGGTGCTGTTTTTTGCTTCACACCTTGGTTGAGGCCTGACCGGAACTGTGCGTCGGGGAGTGAAGGTACGTCTTTTTGGACCCGTGAGTGGTGCCAATGCCTCCATAACTTCTTCTCTTATTAACGAAGCGACGTCCGTTGGAGATTCGCATTCATCGTTTGTGCAGCAACTTGCTTCCGGCAAGAACTTTTTAAGCTCTTCTTTCACAATTATTCGTATCAATGATGTTATGTCACCTATGTCCGTTTCGGCTGACATTGTAGCAACATTAGGGAGTCTCTGGAATGTTGGCCGGGTGACACGTTTACGTCGAAGAGTTTCTATTTGACGGCAGCGTTTCACGAAGTCATCGACAGTCTGATAATCCTGAACCAACAGGACCTGGTACAAATCTTCTGCAATCCCCTTCATGAGATGAGCCACTTTCTCTCCTTCTGGCATAGAGGAGTTAACTTTACGACACAGGGAAAGAACGTCTTGGATGTAAGATTCGGCCATTTCACCAGTTTTCTGCGCCCGTGTAAGCAACAGTCTCTCAGCTTGTCTCTTTACGTCGTCCGTTCGGCAGAACGTGTTTTCTAAGGAATTTTTAAATGCAGTCCAATTAGTAAAACTTTCCTCATTGTTGTCGAACCATTGTCGAGCTGTTCCAGCAAGATAGAAAATAACATTCGCAAGACACATCGGTTCATCCCAGCGGTTATAGGTGGCAATTCGTTTGAAATCTTTCAGCCACCTGCTGACATCTTGTTCGTCCTCTCCCGAAAAGATGCACGGATTCCGAGGTAGCTGGTATGTCAGGATGGGTACAGGAGCAACGTTAGTTGGAACGGTACTAGCATTCTCTGGGACACTGTCCTTACTCTCAGGCATCTTTCTTCTAACTCTCCTTGGATCGGGTAAGAGGCCAAATTCAGGAGACAATCCTTGAAGGCGTAAACATCTGCGTGGCTCTTCCGTGGTTCGTACCGTACCCGGCGCTTCCACCAAACTGTCGCGTAGGTGTTGACTGAGAACGAGTGAATACAACAAGCATGAACCAACTCAAAGCTTTATTCCCCCAACTCAAGGTTACATCAGCTTAAATACACTCGAGGGGTGCTTTCTCGAATGGAACATTCCAAGCTTGGAAAGTTCTAGAAATCAAATAACGATTAACATAATAATTAACATAATCACAATTAGCATATTTCCGAAGGAACTAGAAATAAACACAAAGCAATCTTTAAACCAAAACGAATTTTAGGACACTTGCCTCCACGGGGATCGACCTTACTACCTGCTGGTCTGTAGTCCAGCGCTTTACCTTGGAGCCATCGGTTCACACAGCAGATAATTCTAGTATCGCTATATTTAGTGGGGTGGGCCTTGATCAACCAGAAGGCTCTCCCGAGCACAGAATGCTAATTTCGTTACAATATAGCTGATGAGTTAGTCTTATTGTTCGTTTGGCAGAAAAGCAACAGACACTAAAACTAGTCGTTGGGGGACACCGTAATACTTACAACATCATGGATATATACAGGGTGTCCGGTCTCAACGGTGTCCAATGGCTAATTCCTAAACCGTTAGTCATAGACATATAGTTCCAATTACAAAAATGTTTTAAATCAGGTAACGAAATATTTTAAAAGCGATTTGGGTCAATAAAAACATTTCTTAAAAAAATACGAAATTTAAATTTTTATACGGACCCCCGGTCCTATAAGTTATATTTAGTGAAATTTTCCTTTTACACTGAGAAGTAATACAAAAAAAGTCCCGTTATTCTACGATTAAAATTGACCGAGTAATAGCCGTTTAAAGTTGGAGCATATTTTTTGCTGCAAATTGGGGGTCATTCACAAATTTAGTCGAAATATAATTTCGTCAGATATAAAAAATGTTTGGGAGTAAAATTAACATTGCAATATAAATTTGAAATCTTTAATCATTCTGGCATATTAATGGAAAATATACAATTTGTAATAAACATTTAAGAAGAAAGAAAAAACAGAATTTTTGTTAAATAAAATGATTCTAAATTAACAGCCTCAATTCTTTACAAAATGATACGCATTTTAAAATATTATTAGAGTGCACAAGCCTACAAAAGTTGGGTTATGTCATGTTTTTTAGTTTTTGATAATTGATTCTTATATATCCTGTACCGCTGAATCCGAAATTGACCTTCATTTTTAACTATCATATCAGGATTTTTCGCAAACTGCAAATTTCAAAGTTAAGACGTTCAATGTTAACATTGAATTTCCTCCCCCATCTCATCGGACCACTCAGCTGTTTAGCTGTAAGAATCCCAGGATAAGCAAAAATATCGAATAATTTTTTTAATCAAATAAAATAAAATAAAATAAAAAATGTTTTACATATGTTTTATAGTATGAGATTTTCGCTATATTTTAACTTACACATTTGCGATTTGCAAAAAAATTCTAACGTAATGGTTAAAAATGAAGGCCATTTTCAGATTCAGTGCTAAAAAGTGCGTAAAAATCAATTATCAAAAGTTAAAAAACACAACCATCTCCTCTACTTTATAGTATTCGATTTTTGTTATTCTTTAAATTTGAAAATTTATGATTTGCGAAATATCCTGACATGATGGTTAAAAATTAAGGTAATTTTCGGATTCAGTGCTAAAAAATACTTAAAAATTTAAAAACCCAACAATCGCAGTCTTGTATTATCTAATCTAAAACTTTTTCTTAAACTCCTTGGCAGATATCTATCCGAATTTTTTTTGTGTTATCCTGTAAAATAAGTATAAATGGTAACCACCGAAAATCTTAATAATATTAGATTGTTATCGGATTTGCGCCAGTATGTAAAATGCAATCTAGATCCGATATTTAAAAGTGGGTTAAAGTTCGAGTACAAATTTTGAACTGGAAAAACATACATACGATTGTTGAAATAACATAAAAACTTATAAAAAAAACATAATTTTTGTTAAAAGAAATCATAAGGGAAACAGTCTTAAATTCTGACAAAATAAAACATATGTTATTTTAGCCAATTTGAGACTTAATCATAATACTTGTAGGATTTTTTTTCAAAGCGCAGATACACATGAAGTAAGATCTTCGAATACTTTAAACACTTGGTATATGATCCCTCAAAGGCAAGCCGAACTCATTTGTTTTCAGAGTAGAAAAGTGGCATAAGCCATGCATTTTTAAAGTTTCATAACTGGCTCAATTTTAGCGTTATATGAATGGGACTTTTTTTGTCTTTCTTGTCAGTGTAATAGGAAAAAATTACTAAATATAACTTATAGGACCGGAAGACCGTATAAAAATTTAAATTTCGTAATTTTTTAAGAAATATTTTTATTGACCCAAATCGCTTTTAAAATGTTTCTTTACCTGATTTTAAACATTTTTGTAATTGGAACTATATGTCTATGACTAACGGTTTAGGAATTAGCCATTGGACACCGTTGAGACCGGACACCCTGTATAATATAAAATATGAAAATAAAACATGTGATACATGCTAACAAGGAAGGTCTCCATACGGGGATATTCAGAAAAATCTGAAAAAATTGCAGAGTGTTTGTCTCATGTGGATATATATGTTTATAAAAAATTTTTTGGCGGAACCCCGATAGAACGTTCGTAAAAAAATAATGAAATTTTCGTTTATTTGGCGATTTATCATCGGTTGGCGATGAAATGAAATTTCGAAAAATACTTTTTCAAGTCGAATACTCTTTAAGATAAAAATATTTCTTATTGAACTTGTTTAAATAAATTTAACTTAAATAACTATAGTTTTGTCAGTTTTAGTTTGATTTAGCTATAGTTTTGTCATATATATGTGGGATATGATATATGGAAGTTAAATATAAAATTTTATGAATTAAAACAAAATTAAAATTATTTCAATATCTCAAAATTAAGTCCAATTGAGCGCTGTCGGTTCAATTTTGTTGCTATGGAAACGACGAATTCCTTGGTTTGAAATGAATAACTGCTAAATGAATCTTGCCTTTATTTTGGAATACGCTTAAATATATGAAAGTATTTTTTATAGATGAAATTGTTTCTAAAGTAATAAAATTAAGTAACAAGCAATATAAATATGTAATACGAAAAAATGTATTTATTAAACTCCTTCATTTTTTATGATTAAATTCATGAAATACTTTTTACACGCATTCTAATTAAACAATTTTCAGATGCATTAAAATCGTTTGCTTTTGGCGAGGAAAAGTACTGCTCGCCAAATCGCATGACACTTTCGTCTTTTCGCGCCAAATACTCGAAAGTATTTTATTTTTTTACAGACTTTCTACTGTAATTCCGCCGCTAAATTTGACTGATCTTTATTACATATATAAGTAGTTTAATTGGTATTTTTTTTTTCAAAATATTCTGAGTATGTCGAGTATGGAGACCTTCCTTGTAAGCATTGTAACATATTACTTTTATTCCTAACTTAATTTACTCGGATCCCTTAAATATCTCTCTATTCTAAAAAAAAAGTAACTACCGCTGTCACCGCCGCCGCCGCCGGTTTTGAATTTTTTGTGACCAGAGGTCTTTCTTCGTTAATATTGAGAAAAATAATGCATACAAAAATATGAAAATCAGTGGTTTTATACAGAAATGTTTGATAAACATGCTGATGCAGACAGTTTTCAAATCGAAGAATTATTTTAAGAGATATTTAATGCTAAAGTTGGACAAAATCGTTCCACTAAAAAAGTTTTATAGCAGCAAAAACTATACAATGCAGTGTAATCATTTTTAGATCATTTTATGCGTTAGAATTTGCCGGAGTGCAGATTGCATTAATTTTTTTATTTTGACTCATTTTTTCAGGCTTTATTTCTATTTTAAATTCAAATTTTCAGCATTTCTAGAGATATTTTTTACAGATTTCAGAAAATTGTACTAATTTAAACTGTTGCCAACTGTATAAAAAGCGCAAGCAATAATGTTTGCTTCAAATTAAAAATTTATTTACACGTGACTATTATAAACAGGAAAATAACTTTCAAATTAGAATTAAATAATTATGTATAAAAAGCAGGAACTTACTAAAAACTACGTCATACAAAGTACACACGTGAATTTTAAAAGAGAAAGGATATTGTAAAATAATAAATTCATTAACATGCGTTAGAAGTCTTAGGAGAAATTATGTCATATTTACGTCACATTATAGTTATTACATAAAATGAACACAAAATAATATTGCATAAAAGTTTAAATTTAGAAATTGCGCTAGACATTTATTTAATATTTTGAGAGGATATTTTCAACTATTTTTGTTAGGAAACCGCAAATAATATTTCATTGCTAACAAAAGTACTTTCACGCGATGATTTAAAAGAGAAAGAATAGCTTGGTAAAAATTACGTCAGATTAAAACCGATTAATTTAAAATGTCTCATTTAAAAGAACTTTCTTTTCGCTTTGTTAAAAAATACCAGGAGACAAAGATTCTGTTTACTTAATTCCTTTTATATTAGCTTATTTTGAAATGTTGTTACACGTGTCTACGTCATCAAGTTATTTTTATTTCGACGTTTTATTTGTATTTTTATTAATGTTGTACGAATTTATTTGTTCTTTCGTTATTTAAAATAAAAATTATGTCAATTTGTATAATTTGGCGAGTGGTTTGGCGATTTATATAATTTGGCGAAATGGGTCGACGGGATAATCAAGTAGTACCGCAGCGGATTTGGCGTTAAAATTCCCCAATCAAAGAGAAATGAATAGAAATTCGTTTATAGGGAGATCGCCACTGTTTTTTAAATTATAATTCAATCTTTCGAAATCTTTTTAACCCCTTCGGGACGGGAGCCTTTTGCGAAAATTTTAATATTTTGTCACCGTTCTTTTTAAAACAGAAATTTGTGTCTTCGTGAATCGAGAAAATGCGCTGATTAAATAAGGCAGATTTTACAGTAAAATTTTACTGGTGAGAAAAAACAAGGATTCTGAGCGCTTCATGCGGCACGTATACGTGCCGCTCGTCCCCAAGGGGTTAAAGCCGATCAAATTAGCGTGCATTTAGAGCCTGCGGTGTCTGGACGGGGGTTGGCGAGCGTAGCTCGTAGGGGGCCGAGCCCCCTAGTAATTAATATAATCCCTTAAGCTAATATTACTTTTTGTTGCACTAAAATATCTCAATTTGTTGATTTTCTATAAGCAAATAAACACTATTGGTTTACAATGGAAGTCTATGAGAATTTGGCGAAATATTAGAGATACCGCCAATTTCGTGTCTCTTTTGGCGACTAATTTTGGTTGCCAAATTTCGCGACAGAACAGGGACCCCCCCCCCTATGATAACCCCCCTTATAGGTATGGTGATGCATTAAATGCTTGACATTTACGATAAGCCATTATTGGCATTTAATCTATAGTTTGGCAATAGTTTTTGGGTCGGCGGGATAATCGAGTAGCACCGAATTGCGTAAAAGAAACATTCTTATAACTCGAAAAATTATAATCATATTAGCTAACAGTTTACTGCGTCGGATTAAGCGTCTCATTTCCAATTAAAATATATCTTTGAATTGAAATTTGAATGAAATACAGGGTCATGAAAAATCGAAGAGTGTGAAAAATAGGATTACAAATATCTCGGCAACTCATTATCCGATCGAGTTAATTCAGGATGCAAAATTTATGTTTTTTTATTGTCTTTTATATTCACTCCTTCAAATAAACAATTTCGAAAATTTTTGTATACCTTTTATCAGAACGAATATTTCGAGAGCCCGAAAAAATAGATCCGTATAATCGAGGCTACTGATATTCAATAGGCTTCTTTCCACTATTACTCCCTAAGTACACACCAAATTTCAAGTCTCTATCTCAATTTGTTCGGGAGATAGAGCGATTACAGACGCACACACCGACACACATACAGACAGACACCAAAAAATTTTTTTTTCTAAAAATATGTTTTTCGGAATCTCCAGTGCCTGAAACGTGTAAATCTATCAAAAATGTTTTTCGGTTTTTATAACGATTACAAGACTTACCCTATACTACGTATAATGTGTAAGTAAAAAGCAAACATTGGTCTGGTTTTGATTCGTAGATGACCCCCTAAGCAAATTTTATATACATCATTTAAAAGTGGATTTTTTTACAATCGTTTGGTATTCGTAACTTTCTTCTACTATAATTAGTTGCAGAGTTAGTAGGGCTGTTTACTTTTTTTCCACGGCTGTATTTAAAAGTATCAATGACTCTTAAGGGAACAATTCAAAGGAATCTGCCTATAGAGAATTTTGGGGAATTCTGCGGTTTTATCATTTTCTGGAATTCAAAAACATGAATTTTTCAGATATGTTTTCCAAAATCATTTCTTTATACCCATTCATTATATAAGGGTCAATATCACAAAATACGAAAATTGCAGTTTGCACAATAAAATTTCTATTTAATGTTATATAATGCAATTTTCTTTTTTACATTCTAATAAAAAATATTCTTAGAAGTATTTTCAAGAGATATTATTTTCATAATAACGCAAAAATAAAGCAATTAAAAGACTTAAAATTTCATATTGTCATTTTCCTGGCATGTCACACTGTGATGTGTGCAAAGTAAAAGGCTTTCTGCTATCATGTACAAATATCTTTTTCTAGTTTTTTTTTTTAAATTTCTAATTAATAATTATACCTTATATAACACATATATGTGGAAGGTAACAAGTTCTGTATTTTACAAATAATTTTCCATAATTAAAATATGATTGTCACTGAAAATGAATGTCATTGTCCTGGCCTGCTCATTTTAGTTCTTTATGAGGTATAAAGATGACGCTGCAGAGTAATTATTCTTGTTCTTGACATAGTTCAAGTCAGAAGTAGTAAAATCATTACTACCAGCAAGATCTTTTAGATATTTATTTGAAAATAATGCGTTTAAAGGCTTTGTAAAAATTGAGTAGACTTTTATTATGTCCTTTTCCTGGCTTCTATAAATTACAAATAAAACTGAACATTATACTAAATTTGAGGTACTATAGAGGATACATGTTCCTTTAAACAAAATTAAAATGTTAGATCTAAAAGTTAAAAAACCAATAATGTAAAAAATGTTTTAGAATGAAATTGTCTTTATCCTGGCGGTCATTATCCTGGATTACATATGCCGAGAAAATGACATATAATTATAATTGCAAAAAAAAAGAAACTTAAGCTCTTCAAATTTTAACAATTTTACATATAAATTTGTTTATTCGGCTGTTCAACCAACATTTTTTTAAAAATCAGAAGCTTTGAAACGATTTAAATTTTCAAAATTTTTGATTTTGTAATCTAACATTTTGTGGTATATGGTGTGCGGCTCTTGAGTTCACTTCCTGTAGAGCAGAGAACTGAGAAGTTAATTCAGAATTACACCTAAATATAAACAGATTATATTTTTAAAAATAAGTTTGCGATTGTTTCCAAGTCCTAGTACACTGTAAGAAAAAAAAGTAAGGGCAACAACAAAAATTCATGTAACAGACACACTTTTGCACTAAAAATCAAAAATATCTGTAAGGCTACTAAGATTTTTTTAGGAAGCTTGGATTCCTAGAACTTTGATTGTAACTGCAACCCGGGTTACAAATAAAATTTTAGTAAGGTTTCTGTGATTTTAGTAGATTTTTTTGTAAAGCTACTGATTTCTGTGGGTTAAAAAAATCTAGTTTTGTAGATTTGCATCTTTTTTATAACAGTGTACTGATAAAATTTGAGTAAGCATACAGATTGCTGTAATTTTACATGTGTAGAATTACAGTTTTGTTTTACACTAATAATTTAATTCTTTTAAATTCTTCCAATTTCTTTCAATTCTTTTCAATTTTAAATTTAAAATTTACAAAAATTAAAAAAAATTGTTCCTTTCCTTAAATATAAAATCTCACCTTAAATATATATTACCTTATACCTTAAATACATAATAGATACCATAGATAGTAGTATAAACGTTCACTTAAAATCCCACTCGTCTATCATTTTAGACTAATAGAGTCGTTACATTTTTCTCAAGACAGTGCTCTTTGTATTATTTATAAAGATTACTTACTTTATGGATTGGTACAATTTTATAAATTGTGGCGACCCATCTTTTAGAGATGATTTCATTAATCTGGAATGATAGAAATAATGGAAGAAGCTTCCTTCAACATTTTCTCTTGAAATGATTGGTGCTCAATCATTATGTTGTAAGATGTTATTGAAGCTATTACATGATATTACTGTTGTTATTAAAGAGAGCATTTGGAAGAGATATGATGCAATTTAAGAGATAGAGTGTTGAATATCGATTTGAAGATGCTTGAGTAATTTGTTTTCATGATGATTCCTTTAACATAAGTAACAGGGATGGGAGCGCTCCGACCCAAACAACCGATTACTACCACTAAATTTTAATAGTATTTCTCGCATTATTCAATGACAGAATTTCTGAAATTTAATAAAGTAAAGAATACTATTAAAATTTAGTGTTAGTAATCGGTCGTTTGGGTCGGAGCGCTCTCATCCCTGAATTAATGATCCTATTACCCGTCTGCCAAGAAGGGTTATGTGTTTCAAGCGTATCTGGGTAAGTGGATTTCTTTATACCTTCGAAAAATCCCAACGGCTGGATGGATTTTAATGAATGAGGTGTCTATCGATTCGTCTTAACCGTCTGATGGTTATAGGCTAGGTTTTTTCATAAATTTAAAATGGCAACAGTAAAATACAAAATGGCGGTAGAGACGAAAAACAAATTTTATGCACTCTATTGAGTGGCATATCATTGGATAGGTCTTTCAAAATGAAGACGATGTTTCATTGACTATTTTACAATCAGAAGCTCCGTTTAAATATTACACAACCTGGAAGTTGTGTAGGTGGGATCTCTAGCTTTACTGCAACTCTAACCTACATAGACATCTGTAGACCTCATCAAAACAGTGTTTATAGATAGGAACTAACAATTAAACGCAACTTAAAAGTCATCAATACAAGTAAATAAAAAAATAGGTAAGTAATATAAAAAATAGTTTCACATTGGAAAAAAAATATTAGTTAGTTTGCTTTTTACACAGTCGGGTTTTTTGATTTTTTAAAATTACATATCCTCTATTTCAGGTGTACACAAATGTGTAACTATATCCTTTTCCTCATAAAAACTAAACTAGAAACTCATGCCATGTAACAGCTTCAAGATGTTATTGAAGCTATTACATGATGTTACTATTGTTATTAAAGGAAGTATTTATTTGCAAGATATATGACGCAGTTTAAGAGATACAGGGGTGAATATCGATTTAAAGATGCTTGAGTAATTTGTTTTTATGGTAGTTTCTTTAATAATTAATGATTTTGAATATCCTCTATCGTACACAAATGTGTAACTGTCTCTTAGATAGAGCGGTGAATATCGATTTGAAAATGCTTGAGTAATTTGTTTTCATGGTTTCTTTACATTGCCCTTTACAAATCAAGAATTGTACAATTTGTAAAGGGCAATGTTTACAGGAGGAGAATGTCGAACATTGATGACTTAAAATCCAGAATTACAACCGCAATAGCCTCTGTGGATGCCGACATGCTTGCCGCTACCTGGCGTGAAATTGACTATCGACTTGATATTCTCCGTGCGACGAAGGGGGCACACGTGGAAGTTCATTGACAAGGGTCATGAAACTTTTTGAGTCTATCTAACCATTTATGTTATTAATTTTAATCTATCTTTATTATTTTATGAGTTATTAAACATCAAAATGGGTCCGGGACTTTATAAACACCCTGTATAGAAAAACAAACAAAATTTCATTCTGATTTATTTTCAAATTTCATGCTTTTAGACCGGGAGGCGGAGCACAGACAATCGCCTCATCGAGTTCACGGCTGAATTTCCAGAATTAGTTAAGACTCGATTCGTATATTAAAACGCAATCGGTCTACCAAGTCATATCTTGGTGGAAAACACGATTTCAACGGTTGACGCGTACACTGTTAAAAATATCGTGAAAAATTACCTCTGTTTATAAAGGCTCTCTATTTTCTCACCAATGAGAACGCTACATTAACACCTATGAAGCGTTCTCATTGGTCAGAAATAGCCTTGAAAAACAAAGGTAATTTTTCACGATATTTTTAACAGTGTAGGTTTACCATTGTATTTTCCTGCTTCCAGGCCTCCATGTTTTCACAAATTTTGATGCAGGAAAACACAACGGTAAATCTACGAGCCAACCACTAAAATTGGGTTTTCAGGTGTTTTCCACTAAGATATGACTTGGCAGACCAATTGCGTTTTAATATGTGAATCGAGTTTTAACTAATTCTAGAATTTCAGCCGTGAACTCGATGAGGTGTTTGTCTGTGCTGCCGCTAGATAGATATAAATAGATAGATAGTATTAAATTAAGGTAAAGTAAAACATTAAATTTATGAATAATGTTTAATTATTACAAGACACTAGAAGCTGTATTTTCTTTGTGTATGCAGGATATTATTTGATACAGGCTTCTTCACAGCACTCATCAAGAATTTGTGGAATCCACGTTATGAGGAACTGCAGCTTGTTTTGCGTGCAAAAGATGCCACAAGAAATTATTGTATACTGTTTGTGTTTGGTCTCATCATTGTACAGGCTGTTCATAATTAAATGACTTTATTTTAAAATTTTCAACAGACGAAACTATTGTTCAGAATGTTTCGAAATTTTGTGGAGGACATAATAAAGGTATGTGAATTTGTTTAAGCGAAAAAAATAGTACGAAACTTCCTCGTCAGATTTTATATTTCTTGAATTTTCTTGAACATGCCAACAATAGTGACAATAAGATAAAATTCACTTTGGAATTAGAAATAAATAGAACGTTACCGTTTTTGGATGTTTCCCTCACTAGGAATGAACTAACTCATTGCATTGATAGGACAGTTTACAGAAAATCTTGTCGCTCAAACAATACAATTCCTTATAATAGCCACTCTCCATTTCATTATAAAGCTTCAGCTTACCGGTTTTATATTAGACGTGCATTTGAAGTTTGCTCTGATACTCACCTGCAAGAAGAACTGGATAAAATTAAGTCAATTGCTAATAGTAATGGTTTTTCCACTAAATTTATTGATAAGTTGATTTATAAGTTTAAGCACGCAGAACCAGCTAAAATAGAGTGTATTAGTAAAAATGAAGTTAAATTTATGGCAGTTGATTACATTCCTCGTTTATATGAAAAATTAAAATACATCCTAAGGAAATATAGTATAACGTTAATAGCTAGAGATAACACCAAATTAATTAATCTTGTGCAAAAAAGAGTTGATCCTATTAGTATGGAAAGTAAGTCAGGAGTTTATATCATCCCATACAGAAGCAAAGAAACAAATAAAATATTCAATTACATTGGTATGACCACAAGAAAATTCCAAACAAGAGTTAAAGAGCATATGCAGGATATTAATAAAAATAGACCGGCTACCGCCCTCTCAAGGCTGTTTCAAACTAAAGATATTGCCATCCTTTTCAATAGAGCAAAAGTCATTATCCAGGCTTCTGATTTTAATAGTTGTGCTATTTTAGAGTCTTTGGAAATTTTAACGCAAGCAGAAAATTGTTGTAATGACGTATTATCATACCAAATTCCGCGTATCTGGTTTAATTTACTTAATATTACTGGAAAGTTCGGTCTCTCGGAGGATTGAGCTTTCTCTACCTTCCCCCTCCTTCAGTTTAATGGATACGACCACCTGCGGGCTTCCTGAAGTGAGTTTCCGGTCAATCTGTAGCAGTAAACATCGAGCGTCGAGTGTTTTTATCAGTCAATTCTCTTCTCCTTGACAAAGGCTTAAGGTTAGCCGAAAGCGCTCGGAGTAGCTTTTTATCATTTTAACATCTAGTGTTTTTAATTTAAAAAAACATTTGTATATATTTTATCACACCTATTTAGTAATGTGTTTTAAATGAAGCATTTTAAATGTTTCCATGTTTTTATATAATAAACAAAGGTGAATCTGGCGTTCAAGATTGAACTATTTTATTAAGTCAATTTATCAAGTAAAGTTAATAAATAATATTTCTGAACCATCGTAAATGTATGTCAAATGTGTAATTCATTAAGAAACGTCCTCTGGTGGCGAAATTTTGAACTAATTTTTTTTTCTCGCTTAAACAAATTCCCATCCCTTTTATTATGTCTTTCACAAAATTTCACAGCTTTATGAGCAATGGTTTCGACTGTTGGCAACTTTAACCCTTTCATGGGCAAAGCACTTCCGTTGCTAAAATGTTTGAATGAGTGAATGACACCGGAATTTACGTAAAAATTTATTTCGAAATAAGGAAAAGCTACTTTTGACAAACATAATAAACTGGAAAAATTTAATACCAAAAATCTGGCGCCATTGTGGCATTTGGAAATTAAAATTGAGTGGTTTCATAAACATACCACCGCCCTTGAAAGGGTTAAAAAAGGGTTGTTTAATATATACCCGCACAATTTAGACGTTGTGCACTCGGTATATATTTTTGTATGTGTAAAATAGAATTCTGTAAAGAAGTAGATGTTAGTAATTTTAAATTTCCTATATATCTAGTTAAATAAACCAAACGGCACAATTTCATTTTTAATTTTTAACGTCACTAGGGGGCTCGGCCCCCTACGAGCTACGCTCGCCAACCTCCGTCCAGACACCGCAGACTCTGAATGCACGCTAATGTGATCGGCTTTAAAAAGATTTCGAAAGATTGATTTATAATTTAAAAAACAGTGGCGATCTCCCTATAAACGGATTTCTATTCATTTCTCTTTGATTGGGGAAATTTTAACGCCAAATCCGCTGCGGTACTACTTGATTATCCCGTCGACTAATTTCGCCAAATTATATAAATCGCCAAAACACTCGCCAAATTATACAAATTGACAAAATTTTTATTTTAAATAACGAAAGAACAAATAAATTAGTACAACATTAATAAAAGTACAAATAAAACGTCGAAATAAAAATAACTTGATGACGTAGACACTTGTAACAACATTTCAAAATAAGCTAATATAAAAGGAATTAAGTAAACAGAATCTTTGTCTCCCGGTATTTTTTAACAAAGCGAAAAGAAAGTTCTTTTAAATGAGACATTTTAAATTAATCGTTTTTAATCTGACGTAGTTTTGACCAAACTATTCTTTCTCTTTTTAATATTCACGTGAAAATACTTGTGTTAGAAACGAAATATTATTTGCGCTTTCCTAAAAAAATAGTTGAAAAGTATCCTCTCAAAATATCAAATAAATGTCTAGCGCAATTTCTAAATTTAAACCGTTTTGCAATATTATTCTGTGTTCATTTTATGTAATAACTGTAATGTGACGTAAATATAACGTAATTTCTCCTATTTAAGACTTCTAACACATGTTAATAAATTTGTTATTTTACAAATTCCTTTCTCTCTTAAAATTCACGTGTAATTATAGTTTTTTATGACGTAATTTTTAATAAGTTCTTGCTTTTTGTACATAATTATTTAATTCTAATTCCAAATGTTTTTTTCTGTTTATAATAGTCACGTGTAAATAAATTTTTAATTTATTACACGTATATATATATATATATATATATATATATATATTTTTTTTTTTTTTTTTTTTTTTGAAGCAAACATTAATGTTTCCGCTATTTATACAGTTGGCAACAGTTTAAATTAATATCACTTTCTAAAATCTGTAAAAAATATCTCTAGAAATGCTGAAAATTGGAATTTAAAATAGAAATAAAACCTCAAAAAATTAGCCAAATTAAAAAAAGAAATACAATCTGCACATCGGGAACTTCAAACGTATAAAATGATCTAAAAATGATTAAATTCCCATGAATAGTTTTTGCTCCTATAAAACTTTTTTAGTGGAACGATTTTGTCCAACTTTAGCATTAAATATTTCTTAAAATAATTCTTCGATTTGAAAACTGTCGGCATCAGCGTGTTTATCAAACATTTCTGTATAATACTATCAATTTTCATATTTTTGTATGCATTATTTTTCTTAATATTAACGAAGAAAGACCTCCGGTCGCAAAAAATTCAAAACCGGCGGCGGCGGCGGTGACAGCGGTAGTTACTTTTTTTTAGAATAGAGAGAAAATAGATTTTCTATTAATTTTATTTTGGTGCGTGTTAGATTAAGTACTTTTTTCTGCTGCATGTTTTTACCGAAGGTGAAACACAACCTTAAAAATAATTTTTAAGCAGATTAGTTTCACCTTTTTATATCATCTTTTCATCTTTCACCTTAAAAAATAAAATAGTATTGCCTCTAAACTTCCTCTAAAAGTTACAATTGATATTTGGTAGAAGTTTTCTAAAATCAATAAATAATTTCTTAAAAGTACAGAAAATGTTAAAATAACCGATGAAAATCTTTTTTATGTCTTAGAAATTTCTTTGTAAATTAACGCAAAAATGCATGGATTCCCGTTTCAAAATTTAAATTTTTGAACGATAGCCAAAACAGGAGCTTTTAAGAGATTGGACTCAAGTCAAAAACGAAAACAGAGAAAAACTAGAATGAGTAGAAATACGTTGGATTATAATATTTTCAATTATATGTTTTGAAAACCAAAATTGTAATATGCCTAAAAGAGTATTTTCAGCGTTTACAGTAAGAATAGAATTCAGAATTAAAAATAGCCTGCAAGAAATATAGTTTTGAAATGTACCTTTTTCCGGGAATGGTAGAAGATACAATAGAATGATACAATGCAATTTTTTTTATGTTTCTTTTCTGTTGAATAAAATGAAGGTATATCGGTAATTTTTAGGTGCATTCCTACATATATAAATACGTAGTACTTATACACTATATGGCCAAAGGTGACCGGTCACTTGCGATTTTAGACGTCTTCTTAAATATCTAGAAAAATACATGAGAAATTATCTTGAAACTTCAGGTGTGTAAACAAAATAGTACGGGTCATATATTTCCGTGAAGATTTTTTCCCGAAATCCCATAGGGGACCGTCAACAAATTGAAAAATAACGAATATCTCCTGGATAACTATGAATAAACTAACGTAGCAAAAGCGTTCAACACAGTAGATTATGATTGCCTTATTGCAATGAACTGTGTTCATTTTTATAAGAATAGTATGTATATTCGTAGAGAAATTAAAGTTTCTATAAAAAGAGTCCGAAATTTTGCCAAGTTTTTTGCTTATAATTTGTAGAGTTCTTAATATAAAAAAAAGTTATTTTCAGAACATATGACAAACAACATTGTACATAATACCCCTCAATCAGAATTAAAAAATAATAAAAATTGGATGAAAAATGAGCAGGTTTACTAAAACATGTTTCACTGTGCATGCGCGAATGAAATCAAAATATAAGGTGCATAATTTATTAGCTAAGTGTATAGAGCAACTTTTGTGAAAGTCACAAAAACATAGCTTGAAAATTCTGAAAATGATCGTCGATAGAATAAGCTCGAAATCCATTGTTCTCAAAATGAAGCAAAAAAGATGAGGGACTGTATCCAAATACGGTAGTACGTGCAATATTGTGTATGCTATATTGACACTAATTAATGGATATATGGATACAACCCCTCATCTTTTTGCTTCATTTTGGGAACAACGGATTTCGAGTTTATTCTATCAACGATCATTTTCAGAATTTTCAAGCTATGTTTTTGTGACTTTCACAGAAGTTGCTCTATACACTTAGCTAATACATTATGCACCTTATATTTTGATTGCATTCGCGCATGCACAGTGAAACATATTTTAGTAAACCTGCTCCTTTTTCATTCAATTTTTATTATTTTTTCATTCTGATTACAGGGTATTATGTACAATGCTGTTTGTCATATTTTCTGAAAATAACTTTTTTTTATATTAAGAACTCTACAAATTATAAGCAAAAAACTTGGCAAAATTTTGGACTCTTTTTATAAAAACTTTAATTTCTCTACGAATATACATGCTATTCTTATAAAAATAAACACAGTTTATTGCAATAAGGCATTTAATTATAATCTACTGTGTTGAACGCTTTTTCTACGTTAGTTTTCACAGGGTTATCCAAAAGATATTCACTCTTTTTCAATTTGTTGACGTTCCCCTATGGGGTTTTTGGAAAAAATCTTCACGGAAATATATGACCTGTACTATTCTGTTTACACGCCTGGAGTTACAAGATAATTCCTTATGTATTTCTCTACATATTTAAGGGGTCTTGTACCTTTTAAACGCGTCGAAAATAAACGAAAAACTTCAAAGTTTGAATTAGTCTATCATCAAAACCTTTTTATGTATAAACATGAAATTTTGGATATAGATTAAACTGATTATGCTTTCTAATATACTACCAGCAGAAATTTATTAACCCTTTACAGAATTTGTATATTGTTGAAATCAAAATAGCTCTTTTTTTTACCCCATAAGTCATTGCGCGCATGATATCTTGAGAAAGTATGTATGGATTGTCATGAAATTTGGTAAATATACTAAACAAATATGCGTGTTTAAAATGATCTACTTTTAAGTATTTACAATAGTAATATTTTTAGTTATGACTATTTTTATTCATTAAAAATACATTTTTTTTTTTTTTTTTTTTTTTTTTTTTTTACGAAAATATTTTTTTTATAGTTAATGAAATAATTTTAGCCTAAGAGTAGATCATTTTAAACACACATATATGTTTAGTATCTTTACCGAATGTCATGCGAATCCATACATACTTTCTCAAGATATCATGCGCGCAATGACTTATGGGGTAAAAAAAGAGCTATTTTGATTTCAACAATACACAAATTCTGTAAAGGGTTAATAAATTTCTAATGGTAGCACATTACAAAGCACAATCTATTTAATCAATATCCGAAATTTCATGTTTATACATAAAAAGGCTTTGAAGATAGACTAATTCAAACTTTGAAGTTTTTCGTTAATTTTCGACGCGTTTAAAAGGTACAAGACCACTTAAGAAAACGTCTAAAATCGCAAGTGGCCGGTCACCTTTGGCCATATAGTGTAGTCGTCATCTGGTCCGCCCGTCTCTGTCTCACTATACACCACCTGTCCGCATGTAACAGCGCAAAAACTACCCAACCGAATGGTTTGAAATTGAATATATAGAATCATTACAGAATTTTGTCGAATCATTTCAAATTTTATGAAAATCGAATCAAAACTTAGAAAGATATTCATAAAAGTTTTTTCATTCTATTAAATCTTATCATACGTCATGCATTCAATGATATCCCATGATAGGCAATGATTTTAGGTGCCATGGTGATGGCGTCCTATTCAAGATGCAGTCATTATTTCCGTATGACTGAATTAAATCTATAGAATAAATTTTGTATTCATGCATTATTGCATAAGAGAGCCACAGCTATTGCACTAAGATCTGAATATTGATAAAACTGTATCATTTGCCACGTTTGACGTAGGATTTTCGACTTGTTCTTTGTACCTTTTATAGTTCTACTAGGGGGCTCTGCCCCCTGCAAGCTACGCTCGCCAACCCCCGTTCAGACACCGCAAAATCTAAAAACACGCTAATCTGATGGGTTTTAAAAATATTAGAGAAGATTGAATTATACTGAATAAAGCTGTGCAGATCTCTCTGTAAACGGGTTTCCATTCAATTCCATTTGATTGCAAAAATTTAAAGGCGAATCAGTTGCTGTTAAGACATCCGTTGGTTGTTTTCGTTTTTGATTAAAGAGGATCAGTTAAACATTTGACAAGAAGCTAGAATAAAATAAATTAAGTATACAGAGTCTTTGTCTCCAGGTATTTTAAAACAATCTCTATAACAATAGCCTAAGTCATGTGACTATCCTCAACAGTTCCAAGCGGACCACTTCGCTTTTTATACTCTAGGTGCCATTTTGGTACTTTAATGTTAGCCAGGCACAGGTGATAAGTCGCCAAATATTATTTTATCGCCATCATTTCATCTATATTATAATAGTTCAAGTCACCAACTGCCATAAACAAATACGGTCTGATCCCTTCGCCGTTCATATGAAAGTTTGGCAAAGATGTCATATACGACCCATATTGGCGCGACTTTTTAACGACGCCAATTTGAGAAACGCATCAACAGCATAAACAGCAACATCCGTCTTACCATATCAAGCAAAATAACGATACTTTGGCGCCAGTTATGTGTCCGTTCCGTATATGTCATTGGCGTCAGAAAAAAATCGCGCCAATATGGGACCGTAAGCTTTCCATTTTGATTAAAAAATCAAAAAATTTTTTTTTCGAATAACACTACATTAAAAGTAAAACTTTTATAAGTATTACTTTTTTTTCAACTCGCCAGTTAGCATTTTTTTTTTCGAGTGGTAATATTTGGGCAGATACGCACCGCAGGTTTGGTGTGATTTTTATTTTTTTACGAAAATTTGGCGAAAACCTCGTTTTCAAATACCAGTTACATATGCATTTTCGGTAATCCTTAGATATCTTGTCGACCAAAAATCTATCGCCAAACTATAAGATTAAATGCCAATAATGGTTGATCGTATATTAATTTATTTGTTCTTTCGTTATTTAAAATAAAAATTATGTCAATTTGTACAATTTGGCGATTTATATAATTTGACGAAATTGGTCGACGGAATAACTAAGTAGTACTGTATTTCTTAATTATTTTCTATTATTTTCTAAAGAAAATATCAAAAAAATAATTAATAATCATAGAACAAAATAATTTATATAATTTTTAAAAAGAAATAAAAGTAAATAAATCTTTAATATCAAATAAACAAATATAGCCGGGTTACCATATCAACCTTTTCTGAAATGTAAAAAAAAAAAATATCTGTTTGATTAGAATTTGAGTTGCCATCATTAGAAAAATGTATATAAAATTAGAAAAAAATTTATATTTCGAAAACTAATTCGAATTTAAAAATTCTAATGCCAGTTTTGAAATCTGCGGATCAATATTGATTTTTGGTGTTAATTTCATCGCAAAGTATTCCATAGTTTAGGAGAAATCGTCGTGACACATAATCAGTTGTTTAATCAGTCGTTTCAAAGAATCGTTTCATAAAGTCGTTTCATTAGGATTTTATATATATAGGGTAGATATCTCGGATATGATATTACGTAAAAAGGATGTACGTTGTATGCCATAAAAAATTAAACTTTAAAACGAAGTCAATATAATTTTTCTTATGATGTTCCCTGAGAATGATATTTAACCCCTTCAAGGGCGGTAGTTCATTTCTGCACCACCGAATTTTAATCTCTAAATGCCACATTGGCACCAGAATATTCGAATGAAAATGTCCATTTATTAAGTACGTGAACAAAGTTAAAGTTAATTGGTTAATTGGTGGTAAAGTTAATTGGTTGCTAGACATAGATGCCGATTGTAAAAAAGTTCTGTTGAATATGAAAAGGATTTGTGTGGATTATGAGAGGTACCGTGTGGTGGCGTTCGTCTCCATCACACGGTGCTTCAAATGTCAAAAGTACGGCCATATGGCCAATAACTGTGATGTAGAAACTCATTGTGTAAAGTGTGCTGGCAACCATTTGCTCCGGGATTGTAAATCTGAGACCATAAGATGTGCTAACTGCTATCATAGTGAGGCCGATGGGGATTGTGACCATAGGGCTGATAGTGCTAATTATCCGGAATTTAAGAAATATAGGTTGCAAGTCTTGCCTAATCGTAGCTAAGGGCGGCGATGTTGGTAATGGTCCTGTTGTTGGAATTAGGATTGTTCAGGTTAACTTACATCATTGCAGAGATGCAAATGAGGCTGTATCAGATTATGCTATCGCTAATAATATTAATATCATACTTTGCCAGGATCCTTATGTATCAGATGGTGTTGCCTCTGGCATCCCAACTGATTGGCCCGTTTATTTCTCTGGTCTTCTTGATTCTGCTATAATTATAACTAACAAGGATTATACCGTTATCAGCTCTCTGGTGCTAGATAATACCATTGTAATTTCTTTAAATGTTTTAGATAAAATTGTTTATATCGGCTCTCAGTACTCTCCCCCTAGTGGTGACTTAGACAAAGATTTCAATGATTTGAGTAACCATTTCGAAAGTTTTGATAATATGCTTCTAGCTGGTGACTTCAACGTTCCCCTGCTTGAACTTGACTATTCTCGTCAATCTGAAAGAACGGAAATTCTGCTAGAACATCTTATGGATAAGAACTTAGTTATCGTCAATGACATCGACGCCCCTTATTCCTTTGTTCAAGGCTCTCTGCATGGTAGACCTGATCTTACATTGGCTGGGCTGGAAGTTTGCAGTGATATACAAGAGTGGATGGTTGATGACAAAAATTTCTCTTTTAGTGACCACAGGTATATAGTATATTCTCTGGGTTATACACCAGTTGGTAAAGCAAACACTTGCTTCAAGACTAAGAATAAAAGTTTCAAAAAATTTAATGCTTATATAAAAGATTCAGAAAATGGCTGGCTAAAGGGTCTTATCGAGGTAAAGAACACAGAGGAATTAGACGTACATGTAAAAGATTTTATCTCTGATGTCACCAGAATTGCTGAGAAGTGCTTTAGAAAAGGTGTGTTATCACACAAATCGACTATTAGGTGGTTTACTCAGGATTTGAAAACACAGAGGAATAAGGTCTCTGCAATGTATAAGCGTTATGTTAAGAACCCGGATGATAATGATATGAGAGAATCTTACAAGAATGCACGACGAAATTATAATAAGAATGTTAGAAGAGCGAAGAAGACTTCTTGGGAAAATTTCTGTAACAAAACTAACGATTCCTTTGGAACTCTATATAAGTTTGTATCTAGGAAAGCTACAAGGCATACTGACTATATTTTTACTAAATTAGATGATTCTGAGTGTTTCGTCTCCTACGACGAGGTCGCAAGGTCACTGATGGTGGAGCATTTTGGAATAGATAACGTACCTGCAAATATCCATGATTTTACATCACAGGTTTTTAATAATGTTGATTGTAAGGATGTAACTAATAGAGAGCTAAATTATGTAATTTCAAAGCAAGATAATAACAAAGCACCGGGCTACGACGCTTTGGATTCATCCATAGTGAAAAATATTTGTAGAAAGAGTAAAAATTATGTTAAAAGATTGCTAAGCGTCTGTTTAAAGTTTGGACACTTTCCCGAACTCTGGAAAAACGGTGTTGTTATTTTCTTCCGGAAACGCAACAAAGACGGTCGTTCAGCTAGGTCTTACAGACCTATAACTTTACTTTGTATCTTTGGCAAGTTGTTAGAGAGGATAATAAAAATACGTGTAATGCCGAAATTAGAATCTTTAAATTTCCTTGATGATGCCCAATTCGGATTCCGGGAGAAAAGAAGTACAATTTCTGCCCTTGAGCATTTGAGAAATCTGGTAAAGAATAACTTAAAAGATTATAAATACTACGCGATGACATCTATAGATATCCAGGCTGCGTTCGATGCAGTAGTGTGGGAGATTTTGGCTAATCTGATAGATTCACTACCCGTAGCAGCATATTTGAAGCGCATCTTAAAGGATTATATCAGTAAAAGAAAGATTGGCTTTAAGTTTACATATGGCATTATCTGGTTTGTTCTATATCGGGGCTGCCCTCAGGGCAGTTGCCTTGGACCCTTATTATGGCTAATTGTGGCGGATTTTCTTATCAAGAAATATAGGACAAAGTATCAAGAAATTATCTCTTATGCCGATGATTTTACTATTTTTGCAGGAGCTGATACAAGACGGGAACTTGAAATACAGATGAATGCAGAGATCGCATGGTTCAAGGAAATCTGTGATGAGTTGTCTTTGAAGATTAGCGGTGAAAAGTGTGTAAGCATGCTTTTTGGCCGATTCTTACTTGAAGAAAGGCGCCCTATATTCAAGATTGATCGTAACAGTATTCCAGTTAAGGACACAATTGATTATCTTGGAGTTACGATTGACAGCAAGTTTAACTGGATTGCGCATATAGAGAAAGTTAGAGAAAAAGTGAGAAGCTTGACATCCAACATCAAGAAGACTGTGGTTAGAGATAGGGGATTACAGGCGACCTACAGAAAAATTTGGTATTGTGCTGTTATAGAGAAGCAAATAAGTTATGGATATGAAGTGTGGCTGCAGGATCTTAATATTCATGGCAAGAGTAAACTGAGTTCTAGTCAACGATTGGGCCTGCTTTCTATCATCTCGGCGTATAGAACAGTCTCCACAGCGGCATTATGTGTTCTGGCAGGCGTCGCCCCAATCTATATTAAGCTGAAACATGGTGTGATAAAACATAAGGTCCTAAATGGACAAATGAATATTTATGATAGTGACATAGAAATCAAGAAATATAATATCATGTATGACCTTGGTACCTGTGATTATCCAGATTATACGAGTCTGAAAAACCTGATAATAACTGATAAAAGAGATCATTATTTTATAAACGAGAAACACCCATTCATTTATACAGATGGTTCTAAGATGGTGGAGGGAGTCGGAGCAGCGTTCACAGTACTATATAATAATAATTTTATCTTTGATTTCAAGATCTCTCTGAATGGAAGAAACAGTATTTATCAAGCAGAATTAACTGCTATTAGATATGCTATTGATTGGTTTATGCCCTCACATTTTACTATGGCTTACTTGTTTACAGATAACAAGGCTTCCACACTTGTTCTTCAGAGAAACTTTCCAATTAATAACATTGTAAAGAACATCTATGATAATTTCAATAGTCATCCAGAAAAGGAGCTTACCCAAGGATGGACAAGAGCACACATTGGTAATCCAGGAAATGAGAGAGCCGATGAATTGGCAAAAGCAGCTATAGATTCAGCGGTTGCTGATGTAGTGGAAGAGGTGAAATTTCCTATCTCATGGGTGAAGAGGATTTGTTTGGAAAATATACGTAGTGATTGGCAAGAAGATTGGAGACACAGCGTTAAAGGAAGTGACACCTACAAAGTTCTTGAAAAAGTAGATGACAGTTTTATTTGTGTGAGCAAAGTTATTCAATATTTTGTTTCTGCTCATGGAAGCTTCCCGGAATATTTGTTTAAAATTGGAAAAAGAAGTAATGCACTCTGTGATTGTGGCAGCGTGGGTAATGTACATCATTACCTTTTTGGCAGATGCCCTGTGGTACCATTTTTCTTTCATTTTGATAATTCACAAAGTATCAGTTATAATTTCAGAAGAGTCCTATTTGACAAGAAAAACTACAGCAAGTTATGTGCGATATATAATGCACTTAATGCAAAATATTCTTTTATAAAATATCGGTTCTAAAGCAGTCTATTAATGAAAATTTTCAAGTATATTATAGTTACCAAGTTCCACAAGTATTATCAATCTCCCTTGTATTTTAAAACTTTCGATTTTAAAGACTCAGATTTTATGAACATTATGTACAGACTTTTATTTTTACTGGACTCTCTAATATTATTGAACTTGTTCATATACAGTGGTTCTGGTGGACACGCCTATTCTTCACGTTGGGAGTGCTTGAACGTTTTATCTATTACGCAACCCTTGCTGGTAGCTGTAGTGCTGTGGATGGATTCCTACGTACTGGCGGACTGATTATTGATCTTGCTGCGTAGTGGTTGTTAATCATTGGCTATCAGTTTTTCCTGCATTTTATGAACTTAAGTTTTTAAATATTTTTTGATTTTAAGGACTATTTATTTTATTGGACTATCTTCAGTTATTGATATTGTTTCTGTTTTTCAGTTGGTTGTGGAGTTACCCATAAACCCACACTCTTGTAAAAGTTGCATGGTAATCTCTAAACATGCTTTTTGTATATTGTTGATCATAGCGAGTTGCTATGTTTTATTTTTGTATAAGAGTTTATGCTTTTGTTATTTATTTTGTTGTTATATATGCCGTTGGTTTGCCCGGTCCTTTGGTAGTGCGCGGAGCTGGATTGTGGAGGGTTTTTTTTTCCCGCCAGGACATTAGTTCCATAAACCTCACGGTTAGAGTCCTGGCTGGGTGTCAAAAAAAAAAAAAAAAAGTACGTGAACAAAAGCTTTTGCTTATTTTGAAGTTAATTTGTTTCTAAATTCTGGTGTCAGTCACTCATTTCAGCATTTTGCGAAGAGAAGTACTTTGCCCCTGAAAGGTTTAACTCTATGTTTCATGTAGCACGTCACCAAAAATAAACTCTAAAATGAAGTGAAGTGAAGTTATCTTGGTTCTTTGTATTGCTTTTAAAACTATCGAACATGTAGTTAAATGTCGACCGGTGGCGTGGTCAGTAAGCGGAGGCTGCTGTCACGCTGATGGTCCGGGTTCGAGTCCCTCGGTGAGACATAAATGTAATTGTGGTTGTGATTTCAAAAGTAATATATCTATATTATAAAGGACAAACATATCTGTGCGTAACGCATACGTCATTCTGCGAATGGCAACACATTGAAATTTGAAATAAAATTTTGGTTTTGCAATTTTCTCTACTGCAAATTTTTAAACTTCTAAACATCGCACATTTTAAATTTTTACACCGTCGTATAAGGAAAAAATGCTCTTTTAAATGCAATTTGTTTGAAAGCTGTATCTCAATTTAATTTTGAGATATTAATTTTTTTGTAGTTTTTAATACATTTTTTGTAATTGTGGCAACTGAAGAACTCCATTTCTGTTGAAAGTCGTGGATGATTGAAAGTAAAAGGAAAATAATCACGGAGGAAAAAAGGTATTATATTTCTGTACCTCTTTGTTGTCATTTTCTCATAAAAACTGAAAAAAAAAATGAAATTAAAATACGTGCTATGTCAGCGATTTTTTAAATTTCTAAATATCGCATATTTTCAATTTTTAAACCGTCAAATGGAGAAAAAAATCTACTTTCAAATGCAATTTGTTTGAAAATTGTATCTTAATTGACTGGGTTATTATGGTTTTTAAAATAACTAGCCGCCCGTGGTGATCAGTTTGGTCTCCCTTAAATGTATGCTAGGCATTGTATCATGTTACTTTTATTCATAATTTCATTTACTTGCTCAATCCTTCGCCAAATTGGAAGATTCTGATAGAGAAATCGAGAACTCCCTACTTATATGTTAATCGGGCACAGGTGATAAATCGCCAAACATTGTACCCGTCGTATTTTTTTCCATATTTCGTTAATTCAGATTAAAGTATAATCATTTCACTCATTTTATTTAGAATGGATAACTTTAATTTAAAAATGAAACCTTTAAAATTCATGACTTAAAAAAAATCTTTAAAAAAAGAAAAAGAATAAAAAATACCATAAACCATTACATTTCAACATCAAAGCATTGTTTTAATTTACCCCACGAAAAATAAAAAATGCTGCTGGCGAGTTAAAAAAATGCTATTGGCGAGAATTGCGCCCAGCTAACATAAAACTACGAACTCTTTGCTATCACGGCAGCTTTTATGTAGTTTTATTTGAAAAAAATATTTTGATTAAATCGGTTGCTAGAAAAAAAATTCTTTTCTTGCCATGGATCTTTTCTTTATTTCGCCAAGTACGTATACAGGAAAATTGCCTTCATTTATTTATTTATTTATGGTATTTTAAATTAGATGAATAAAAGACGGCACAGGTGTCATACACGCACTACGTTGGCGCGACTTTTTTCTGACACCAATGTCATATACGCACCGGGGGTACTTAACTGGCGCCAAAGTGTCCTTATTTTGCTTGATATAGTAACCCGGATGTTGTTGTTTATTTATTAATAAATAGTTTATTTACTTTTATTTTATTTGTTTTAATTATATAAATTGTTTTGTTCTATAGTTATTAATTAAACTTTTTATTTATTTATTGTTATTCCATTTTTAAAAATATTACACAATAACCAATGAGATGCGTTTTATTCGGGCGTTGCCATTAAACAATTAACAAATAATCGCGATTTCTGTGCCACGTACGATAGCGTAATATATAAATTGTTTTCCAAGCATAAATTATTTTTAAATTTATCTCTATCACGTGTAGCTCGATTACGAAAGGTTAATCCGCTTGCCCTTAAAACAATGTAAAAAATTCAGCAGTTGTTTCCGTCTAATGTTCCATAACAAAATTAAAACTTCCTCTATAGAAAAATAAATAAAATAATGTAAATAAGAAACGAATTTAACAGACATGCGATTGAACCACGCGCTTAAAGCACCGAAATGATCGGAAAGACTGACGTAAGTCGAAAAATCTTGAGTTAATAACTCCTGGCATGCGGTGACATGTGAAAGTATCGCTTTTAATAAATTTCAAAGCTTTATTTGATTGCATAATTGATATTTTTCATATAAAAAATCTTTTTGATGTTAGTGGGCAATCTAAAATATATATTACATGTAAAAAAATAATTAGAGTTAAAAAAAAAATGGTTTTCACCTATATTCTGTAACTCGAGTGCTCGGGTTCGATCCCTTAGTCTATATTATAAAGGACAAACATATCTGTGCGTAACGCATACGTCATTTTGCGAATGGCAACACTTTGAAATTTGAAATAAAATTTTGGTTTTGCAATTTTCTCTACTGCAAATTTTTAAACTTCTAAACATCGCACATTTTAAATTTTTACACCGTCGTATATGGAAAAAAATGCTCTTTTAAATGCAATTTGTTTGAAAGCTGTATCTCAATTTATTTTTGAGATATTAATTTTTTTGTAGTTTTTAATACCATTTTTCTTATAGTGGCAACAAAAGTACCCTATTTATATTGAATGTCATTGAAAGTAAACGGAAAATAGTCGAAAATAGGAGATACTGTATCTTTTTGTTGCTATTTTTTCATAAAATCTGAAAAAAAAAAGTTGAAATTAAAATATGGGCTATGTCAAGAATATTGTCTGTTATTCCGTGTAATGACGTCATATGCATACTTTTCTATAGGCGAAATTTAAGACTGGATTGTAAAAGTGGATTGGTTTGGTCGATGCAAATGACGTCATTTTATAAAAAAGCGTGTATTTTAATTCTTAAACCAGAATTATGTTTTGTAGAAGTGCCTCATTTTCACAGACCAGCTGCTTTGAAATTCTTAACAGGTGAAAATGCTTCACTTTTGAAAATAATATAATCGAAATCACACACTGATAAAACGCAATGTGTTACAAAAATTTAAAGTGTCTTTATAGAAGAGAGGTGACATGCAAATAATAGCGATTTATATTACAGAAATTGATGATTCTCGTCTGGATGGATTTCCTTCGCCGAGTTAGATACGCAAACAAATAATTCGCGGTTTAAAATAATATCATGTTTCTGAATTTTTGTCCAAAATTCTCTCGAATAATAAAATTTTAATGCTATTCTTTAGGACATTCTACTATAATTTTATCAAAATAACATAATTTGCTTAATTTAATTTTTCCTAATTTTATATACTCTCTATATTTAAAACACAAGTGTGTTTTTTGTCATCTGCCCTGATCTTTCTGCTGAACCAATTTTATTAATATTTTTTTTTAAACTGAAAGATCTTCATTTGTAGATGTGATTGCACTATCTGATTTTTTTTAAAATATCCTCACTTTTATATTTTAATTTTGAAAGCATTTTATGCAATTTCTTCAAAATGATGAAAATTCGATAGTTTTCATTATTTCAGACAAGAGAGAAATAATGAGGTATTTTTATATTTATTCATGCTATTTTCTGATAAAAATTCAACATTTTTGATAAAAATTGTTGTGTAGGGTTTAGTATCGCAAAATCCCATTAGGAGCAGAGTATTATATTAGGGGCAGAATAACGGAAAATAACATACTGCTTTTGAAAACACGCAATTTTCCTCATAAATTGTCTATATTGTTTTTCCTTCTGCATGTGTACTCATACTAAGTTTCAGACACTAGGCAAAATGCTTATTTAAGTGAAAATGAAGTCATATTTAAAAGAAAACGATCATTTTCTTAGATAAAACTAAACATTTTAACACAAATGAGTCTAGAAAACATAAATTATGGAATTTTTTACTTTCCGGAATCGAGATTAGAATCTCAAGTAAAGAATGTGTCTGTTCACATAAAAGATGTTGCTGACAATCTTGACTTCAAGTTTTGAGTTAAAATGATTTTTAAATGATCAAACAAAATACATTTAAAAAAAAATGATGAATATGGATATGAGAAGTGCGCATGCAAAATTTGAGAAGGTGAAAATTGCTGTTTTTCATTCCGGAATACCAAGCATAAGAGTCTCAATTGATAACTACATCCAAATAACTGATCTTTATTATATTTTACTGATTAAGTATATATATATATTATAAAGAACAAACGTATGTGCTTAACGCTGACGTCATTTTACGAATGGCAACACTTCACGACCAAATTTCGGTCTTGAAATTTTCGCTACTGCAATTTTTTAATCTTCTGACCATCGTACATTTTCAATTTTCGTCGCATAGGGAAAAAAATTACTTTCAAATGCAATTTGTCTCAAAACTGTATCTTAATTGATTGATGTATGATATTTTCTAAAATAATTTTTAAGCATGATTTTTTTTTTAAGTTTATCTTATCACGTGCCGGTTTCAATACATAATAATAATAAACATTTTGCACATAAAGCAACAAACATTTTTCAGCATTTGTTTCTGACTATTTTTGCATAACGAAATTAATACTTCCTTTATAAATAAACAAAAGAATAATGTTAAAAAACCACCAGTCTAACATATTTGTGAAAGGCAAATTAACGAAATTAATATTTCTTTTATGAACAAATAAAAGAATAATATTGAAAAAACACAAATCTAACATATTTGTACTCGTAGAATTTAAATTTTTAGATCACCAAATACGATTTTCTTTTTCAAATGGAATTTGTTTGCAAAGTTCATCTCAGTTTACTGATTGTCTATTGTTTTAAAAACAACTAGGGGGCTCGGCCCCCTACGAGCTACGCTCGCCAACCCCCCGTCCAGACACCGCAGACTCTAAAATGCACGCTAATTTGATCGGCTTTAAAAAGATTTCGAAAGATTGAATTATAATTTAAAAAACAGTGGCGATCTCCCTATAAACGTATTTCTATTCATTTCTCTTTGATTGGGGAATTTTAACGCCAAATCCGCTGCAGTACTACTTGATTATCCTGTCGACCAATTTCGCCAAATTATATAAATCGCCAAACCACTCGCCAAATTATACAAATTGATATAATTTTTATTTTAAATAACGAAAGAACAAATAAATTCGTACAACATTAATAAAAACACAAATAAAACGTTGAAATAAAAATAACTTGATGACGTATACACGTGTAACAACATTTCAAAATAAGCTAATATAAAAGGAATTAAGTAAAGAGAGTCTTTGTCTCCTGGTATTTTTTAACAAAGCGAAAAGAAAGTTCTTTTAAATGAGACATTTTAAATTAATTCTCAAAATATCAAATACATGTCTAGCGCAATTTCTAAATTTAAACTTTTTTGCAATATTATTTTGTGTTCATTTTATGTAATAACTATAATGTGACGTAAATATGACTTAATTTCTCCTAAGACTTCTAACGCATGTTAATGAATTTATTATTTTACAATATCCTTTCTCTTTTAAAATTCACGTGTATACTTTTTATGACGTAATTTTTAATAAGTTCCTGCTTTTTATACGTAATTATTTAATTCTAATTTGAAAGTTTTTTTCCTGTTTATAATAGTCACGTGTAAATAAATTTTTAATTTGAAGCAAACATTATTGCTTGCGCTTTTTATACAGTTGGCAACAGGTTAAATTAGTACAATTTTCTGAAATCTGTAAAAAATATCTCTAGAAATGCTGAAAATTTGAATTTAAAATAGAAATAAAACCTGAAAAAATGAGTCAAAATAAAAAAATTAATGCAATCTGCACTCCGGCAAATTCTAACGCATAAAATGATCTAAAAATGATTGCACTGCCATGTATAGTTTTTGCTGCTATAAAACTTTTTTAGTGGAACGATTTTGTCCAAATTTAGCATTAAATAACTCTTAAAATAATTCTTCGATTTGAAAACTGTCTGCATCAGCGTGTTTATCAAACATTTCTGTATAAAAAAACCGATTTTCATATTTTTGTATGCATTATTTTTGTTAATATTAACGAAGAAAGGCCACCGGTCACAAAAAAATCAAAACCGGCGGCGGCGGTAGTTACTTTTTTTTAGAATAGAGAGATTTTAAAGCATGAAATATTTTTTAATTTATCTATATCGCGCGGAGCTCGATTACGAAAGATTAATGCTCTTGACCTTAAAACAAAATAAAGAGTTCATCATTTTCTTACGGCTAATATCCATATAAAAAAAATTCCTTATGAATAAATAAATAAAATAATATAAATAAAACACAAATTAACAGACATGTATAAGCTCTGAAATTATCAGAATATAAAAGGATGCCATAAGTAGCAAAATCTTGGTCAAATAACTCTTAGCATGCGGCTAATAAGAAAATATCGCTTTTGATAAATTTCAAAAATTTATTTGATTGTATAATTCGTATTTTCTT